>JARHVA010007220.1:425000-467500 GCA_037957365.1 Torreya grandis
ATGTTGGTGTTTACCATAATGTCACATTATTCCTTCATAATGATTTCTAAATTGGGCTTCCATCTATGTCATAAAAAATTCCCATGATTAACCCTACCAGTATTTATTTCATTGATGATGTGGAAAAAGATAGTCCAAGCTTCTGAAGGCCTTAAATTTTGACCGATAGATTCCTTTGAGTTGTTTCCCCCAGTGAAAATGACCATCTCAAAAGAATTATTACTATCATAAGCCTCCCTTTCTACTTAGAGGTGTTTTTGATATTTTTTAGATGCCAAATGTGACTGTCTGAAGATCTGAAATTATAGTTTAATGATGTTTTTGAGATTTTTCTATTTTTAGAAATTGTATATTTTTACGACCGAACATGAATTTTAGTTGAAATTAGTCCAATAGGATAATTTGAGTGTTTATGTTATTTTTGAGAGACGTTTAGAGCTGCAGGTGCTTGCATATGAAACTTACTAAGAAAAACAACTACTAAAAATAGAAGTCCTTTTTTTCTTTTTTAAATTTAGATTTTTTAAAAAATTTACATGTCAACCATAATTATGAGTTGAAGCTTATTTAATAATGGTTTGGGTTGTAATTTTCAATGCATTTAATATGAATCAATACAAGTTATTATTTTAGAATATTTGACTATTGATAAGTTATTGTCTTTATAGATTTCAGGTTCATTATATGGTATGAGAACAAGGTTGAATCTTGGAGGAATAAAAAATGGTGGGAGGATGAGGGGGTATTACTCAGATGAACAATAATATACAAAAGATATAGAGGCAAGTGAAATAATTTAAATAGGTTATCACTAATAAGAGAAGAAGACAAGGTGGTGATGAAACCCACAAAGACATAGATCATGATGAGGAAATTTATCAAGAAGAAGAACAATAAGATCAACCACCATCAATGAAATAGATGATGGTTCAAAACTTATTCAACAAGATCAAGCAGCATATATGTTGAGAAGGTCACACAACATTTTAGTGTTTGCACTATCAAGATCAAGAAAGGACGTAAGAGGATTTTCCAATAGTAAATCTAGTTGAGGGTGAGATAGAAGAGTAAAATACTAATGTTGCACAGAGTAGATATTCGAGAGAATATCATGATGAGAAGAACAATGATTTCTCTAAATAAGGAACAAGTTTATAATAAATAATGTTGTGATGTATGGCTACGATCAAATATTTTTTAAACAGGATGTACTTTGAGTGGAAAGGTATGCAAAGTAATTGTAGATGTTGGTGGTTGTGAAAATATAAATTTTTAAAGAATGGTTGATAAACTACATTTACAATGTGAAACATCCTAATCCTTATCGGATTTCATGTTTTAGGAAAGGAAATGAGGTTACAGTAGATAGAATTTGTTTAATCAAGTTGTCTATAGGAAATACTTATAATCATGAAATACAGTGTGATGTTACTCTAATGGATGCATTCCATGTGTTATTAGGGAGACCGTGGAAACTTGACAAAAAATTAATTGATGATAAAGAAAAGAAAACATATATTTTTTGAAAGGGTGGTACATAGGTAATTTTGTTACCTATTATAGAGGAAGAGAAGGCAGAAAGCATGCTCTCTACTAAAGAATTTATCAAAGATATGAAGGTGGTAGGTTTTTTTTATGTATTAGTAGCAAAGAATGAAGACGTGGAAATGGTGAAAATACCAACACGAGTAATAAGACTATTGAAAGAGTACGAATATGTTAGGCCTGATGAGTTACCAAATGGATTACCACTGAAGAGGGATATTTAACATCACATTGATACGATTCCAAGATTAGCATATCAAATCAAGTAGCTTATAGGATGAGTCCAACATAACATGAATAATTAAATTAATGGGGTATTGAATTGTGAAGATGTTGATAAGGGAGAGTATGAGTCTATGTGCAATACCAACGTTACTAACTCCAAAGAAATATGGAATATGGAGAATGTGTGTAGATAGTAGAGAAATTAATAAAATTACAACCACGTATAGGTTTCCTATACTTTGTTTAGATGATATGATGGATGTGTTTGCAGGAACCAAATATTTTACTAAGATTGATCTAAGGAGTGGTTATTATCAGATTTGAATTCATGAAGGAGATGAGTGGAAAAATACAGTCAAGACCAAGGATGGCTTATATGAGTGGTTATTGATGCTCTTTAAATTATCTAATACACCTAGCACATTTATGAGTATGATGAATACAATGCTACGAGAATATATTGGAATGTTTTTGGTTGTTTATTTTGATAATTTTTTTGATATTCATTAAGACAAAATAAGAACCCTTATAATATTTGAAAGTAATACTGAATTTCTTATGAAAGGAGAAGTTATATTGTAATTTGAAAAAGTACAGGTTTATGCAAAACAATTTGTTATTTTTGAGATTTATAATTTCAACATATGGTGTGAGAATAGATGAAAAAAGATAAAGACAGTTATTGAGTGGCCTATTCCAAAAAGCATTACAGAGGTAAGAAGTTTGCATGGTTTAGCAAATTTTTATAGAAAAATTATTAAAGTTTTTAGTAGTATTCTGGCACTATTAACATATTGCATGAAAGAGAAAAAAACTATATGGACTAGAGTAGCCACAAAAAGATTTGATTTTTTTAATAAAAAGATTACATAAAGACTAATTTTAGCATTTTTAAATTTTAACAATGTGTTTGAGGTTGATTGTGATGATTTATTTATGTAAATTGGTGTTATGTTGAGTCAAGAAGGAAAGCTAATAACATATTTTAGTGAGAAATTTAATGAGGTAAAAACAAAGTTTTCTACCTATGATGTTGAACTTTATGCAATTATATAAACATTAAGACATTAGAGAAATTGCTTGGTACATAAGGAGTTTATCCTATTTACAGATCATGAGACTTTGAAGTATGTGAATACAAAAAATAATTTAAATAGTAGGCATGTAAAGTGGGTATCTTTCTTGTAGAGGTATACTTTTGTGTTGAAACACAAATCAAGAAAATAAAATCAGGTAGTTGATGCATCGAGCAAGAGAGTAGCATTATTAACTAATATGGTGAGTGACGTATTTGGATTTGAGGCTATCAAAGAATTATATGATATTGATATTTATTTTGGCAAGGTATTTGAGTAGTGAAGGATTCACATCTATCTTATACAAGAAGGTTGTCTCTTCAAATGGAAATAACTATGCATTCTAGTTGGGTTTCTAAGAGAAAATATAATAAGAGAATTACATAGTGGAGGTTTGGATAGACAATTTGGTAAGATGAAGACAACAACTTTAGTGGAGGAAATGTATGTTTGGCTAAAGATGAAGAGAGATATGACAATGTATGTTTCAAATTTTAGGATATGTCAGGTGGCTAAAGGACATGCACAAAATACTGGATTATACATGCCATTAATGGTTCTAAGAGGACCATGGATAGATTTGAGTATGAATTTTGTGTTGGGATTACCAAACACATAGAGACGTAATGATTTAATTTTTTTGTTGTAAATAGATTTTTTTAAATAGTTCATTTCATTACATGTAAGAAAACCAATGATTGGACTAGTGTTATAGAATTATTTTTAAAAGATATCTTGAAATTACATGATGTTTCAAAAACTATTAATTCAGATAAGGACATGAAATTTACAAGTCATTTTTGGAGGATTTTTTGAATGAAGATGGGTAGTAAGCTACAATTAAGTTGTGCATATCATCCAAAAATAGATGTACAAACAAAAATAATGAGTAAAAGCTTGAAAAAAATTGTTGAGATGCATAGTGGGAAAGGAGCCCAAGCAATGAGACTTGGCTTTACCACAACCTGAGTTTGCATATAATAGTTAAGTGAATAGATCAAAAGTAAAATCACCATTTCAAATTGTTTATGGAAGAAATCTTATGGGTATTTTAGATTTGATACAATTACAAATAGAAGATCAAATTAGTGATGATGTAGAAGCATTTGCAAAACATATGTAATGGTTACAAGAATGACTAAGAAGAAAGTTGCAAGAAAGTAATGAGAAATATAAAACATTAGCAAATTTTATAAGAAGACCCAAGGTATTTGAATAAAGAGAATTGGTAATGGTTTACTTGAGAAAAGAAATATTTTCAAAAAACATGTACAACAATTTGAAGTACAAGAAAATTGATCTGTGAAGAATTGTGAAGAAAATCAATGAAAATGCTTATGAAGTGAGTTTAACACAAATTTTTTATATATATTTAATATTCAATGTTTCAGATTTATATGAATTCAATGGAGAAGAAAGTAAAAGTGATGAAGATGGAAAAATAAATTAGCAGCAGCAGGTTCGAAAGAAAAAGAAAGAAAAGATAGTGCAGATTTTGGATATGAAGATAGTGAGCACAAGGCAATGAATTATAACAAGTATTTGGTCTAGTAAGAAGGATTGCAGTAATAAGACAACACTTAGATTATGAAATGGGAGCTAAAGAATATTCACAAAATAAAAATGGTATCATTACAATTAGGGTAACTAGAAGGGGCTAAGTTGTTTTCAAATCGAGAATGATGCAGAAAAAATAGCCCAAACTTTCAGAGGCCATAACTTTTGACCCATAGCTCTATTTGAGCTCTTTCATGCGCCAAAATGACTGTATCTAAAAGTTCATTGCTAATCTAAGCTACTATTTTTAGTTAGAGGTGTTTTTGATATTTTTTGGAAGTCAATTGTGACCATATGAAGGTTCAAAATTATAGTGTGTTGATTTTTTCAATAATTTTTTTAGAAATAATATATTTTTATGACCGAATGTGAAATTCAGTTAAAATTCATCCGATAGGCTAATTTTAGTGTTTAGATTATTTTAGATGATTTTTAGAGCTACACACACTTGCATAGGAAACTTAATAAAAATAGTAGCTATTAAAAATAGATTATTTTTTTAGATTTTAGATTTTATTAATTTTTTGCATGTCAACTCTAATTCCAATTTGAGGCCTATTTAAGTATGGTTTGGGTTGTAATTTTCAACTCATTCAATATGAATCAATACAAATTATTGTTTCAAAAGCTTTGCTTATTGATAAATTATTATCTCGATAGTTTTTGAGTTCATTAATTGACCTCCAAATATGACACATAAAAATGAAATCAAAACAATAAAAAAATAGTTAATAAAGAAAAAACTGAATAACTTCAGTTATTAGCTCTTACTTCAGGTTAATGACCTTTGTTAACATAGGCATAAGTAAGTTGAATTTAATATAGTTTTTAGTTATTGAAAATTGACAAAATTTATGTATCATGTGAAGACAAAAGAAAATCCATCCAGAATCTGAATAGACATAAAGACAGACAAAGATATTTTATTTTCGGTTATGTAATCAAACAAGAAAAACATTTTAAGAGAAGGAAGAAATTAACATGTATATGAGTGAAAATATATTCCATAGCCTCTCAACAATGGAATTGAACATCTTGGTCATTTGTTAATCGAGATTTCATTGTAGTTATTATTCATCTTTCTTCTCTTTATTAGTGTGTTGTGTTGTCTATGAATAATCCTTTATTTGATTTCCATCATTGCTATTTAGCTTTCAAATCTGGTTCTGTTGGTGATTACCAAAAAAAAAAAACTAACAATGGTAAGGATTCTGAGAGCGAACCAGGACACTTTTAATGGTGCATCTACAAATATGGATTGCTCTTCATATAGGAGATCGTCAATCTGAGACGTCTCTGCAAGAATATTTCAGAGGCAGTGCTCAGGAAATGAACCAAAATTTTGGGCACGTTGAAATATCTATTGGTCATGACTTGTAAAGCTCTAATGAAATTCCAATCTCACATATTTGTGCTTGTTAAATGCGTGTTTTATCTTTAAGACTTGAATCAGACAAACGTTCAATGGCATTTTCAAGGTTTATTTACAGGCTGTGTAGAAACTGCTCATGAAGAACATGTATTATAAAGTGGAACAGTTAATACATTTTTGGTTCCCTAGATATTTACTCTGCAAAAGGCCATAATAGGGCTGCATATCATTTTTGGGCAAGAAGAAGTAGATTATTGATGAAAACGAGTTATATGTGTCTTCTAAGCAAATGGTTGCACCGTTTGAGTTAGTCAAGCTGAGTAAGCACTCAATAAATTATTAACGGCTAGAAAATATTAAGTTGTCTGCTGCTGATTATGTATTTGTTGCTACACGGTGCCAGCGTAAAGAACATAAGCTAAAGCACAAATATCAGCAGCAAGCACTGAAGTTGGAAGCATACAATGGATATCAGGTTGTGGCTTTGCTGATGCAAAAAATCATGCTGTGCATGTCATCAGAGATACATTCTTGCAACTGAAAAGGTCTAGATGAAACAGAGAATGCATTGAGGCATTACCTAGCGTGGAGGAGGAGGAGTAAGTTTATATGTGGTCAGGGATTTTCATAGCGCATTTGTTATTCTAAAGACAAAAGGATGGCTTTTTTTTAAATTTTGATATCATGGCAGTTATAGTTTTCACGAATGGGATTGCTAAGAGTGCCACGTTCACATCAATCAACGAATAAACCAAAAAAAGAAGTTTCGTGACAAAAGTGAAGTCCTTTTATATTTTGGCAAATTAGATGAGGTTTGAACAAGCAAAAGTATCGATAAGTTCATAAAATGTTGGATAGATAGTTAAGGTACAAGGTAATGCAGTTTTAGTATGAGGACAAAAGTGAAGTTTTTTTATATTTTGGTAAATTAGACGAGATTTGAACAAATAAAAGTATCCATAAGTTTATAAAATGTTGTATATATAAGTTAAGATATAAGTTAATGCAGTTTTAGTATAAAAAGTTAAGGGAATTAGTTATGACCAGTTTATTTTAAATTTATTATAATGGATTAAAATTGTAGACATTTAATTAAATAGGGTAGGTGTTTTAGGTTTTTCGTCTTAAGGTATTTATATTCATTCAGATGAGTATTAGTATAAATATAACTCTAATTAAATTTTATACAGTTTTATATTATAAAAATTTGAGGAAAGTTATGTTCATGAGAAAATAAAAGAAAATTCATTTAGAAGCCAAATAGACATGAAGAAAAACAGTTTTTATTTCAGGGTATATAATCAAACAAGAGATACATTGTAAAGCAAGCAATAAATTAACAAGTATATGAATGAGAATGTATTCTATATCCTCTCAACCATGAAATTGAATAGCACGGTCATTTATTGAAGGAAAGTATGTTGTAGTTAATGTTCATCTTTCTTCTCTTTATTAATCTGTTTTTATTCATGAATACTCTTTTATATGATATCCATCATTACTATTTAGCTTTCAAATCTGGTTCTCTTCATTTTAAAATACTAAAGCTAAAAACATATTAGGCATTGGTAAGAAGAAATGGATGACTGGGATGCTCTATTTGCTATTGACCTCTTTGATATAGTTGCTTAATTTATTCATGATTTTATAACATTTTGTTGATTTTATAATTAATCTTGCAAATGATTATCTTAAACTTTGTAGTACTTTCATTTTAAAATACAAAATTCCAATTTAATGAGAATAAAATTCTATCCAAATTTGAATTTAGAGAAAAATCCAAAAAAATTACCATTAAATTCAAAACATATAAAAATATTAAAAACATAAAAAATATATATATATATAAAATATAAACTAAATTAAAAATCAAAATATTTGAATTATAATTAAAAAATATATAAAAAAATTTAAGAAGGACACAACTTAAAAATTAAAATTAAAAATCAATATATTTAAATTTTAAAAAAAAAATTAAAATTAAAAACATATATATTAAAATTAAAAAATATAACTAAAATCAAAATCAAAATCGAAATCGTAAATAAAATTGAAAAAATTAAAACACATTTCAAAACTTAAAAGGATTTTGTCCGAACACTGTACATTTATTTTTTATGTTTCACAAATAAAATCCTATAATGTGACTTCACGAAAAACTTAAAATAGGTTCTCGTGGAGAGGATAGAGACGGACGCTCTGAGAACAAAGCTTGAACGGAGGAAACGGCGGCTGGGTTTGGGGCTGCCCAGTGGCTGTCCAATGTATTTTTCCTTCCCCTGTTTTGCGGTATGGTATTTTGGATTTTTGTGGCCGGTGATTTTGGTATTTCATATGAAAATGATGCATGCCCCAAGGTTTCATTCGCTTCACCTTCAGTTTTATCAAAGTTTGTATATTACAGAGAGATCTGATGAAATGCCTGCACTGGAGATCTTTCATTCTGAGATAAATAGATCAATTTTTTCATTTAAAGATTTTCTAGTTATTTGTAGATTTAATGGGTGGTTAGAAAAGTTGCATCAATGGATTGATGTTACATAGATTAAAATTTGTGTGATTATTTATGTTTTAAACGGTTTTTTCATAATTTAATTTATGGAGCTTGATAATTATTGTAAAGTTTTTAAGGAGGAACTTTGATTTCAGGGAAGAGTTGGGTTGTTTGTTACTATGTATTTTTTTATTTCGATCCCTCAAAAATAGTAGTCTCTAAAATCTCAGTTCGGGATCAGCTCTCAGACTTCCCTCTTTCTTTTTTGCTCCCATCAGTTTCTGAAATTATTAGTAACTCGTTTGGAAGATTCCAGATGGATTTTGAGTGGTCTACACAATCACTATTTACCTATGCCCATATTTGTGTAGAAACTGATCTTAGCAAAGTTCTTCTGGATTGAATCAAGATGAAACATGATAATTCCCATTAGTCCCAGAGCTTAGATTATGAAAACACTGCTTTTAAATGTTGTCTTTGCAACCAAATTTGTCATCTTCAAGGGGTTTGTCTGCATGTAGGTAAGCTAAAAAAGAAAAATAATCAATCTTCTCATCCAAAACGGTGAGAATCGTATGAGAACACTTTGCCAACCAAGGTCATGAAAGAATCTAAAATTGGTATAGGGAACAAAGAAAGTTTTAAGTTTTCTTTTCAAACGGCATTTTTAGATAATGTTATAGGAGGCAGTATAAGGGGATCACATGAATCTAAAAATTCAAAATCTGATAAGGATCAATCTCTATTGGATACTCAACATAATCATGAGCTTTGGATAGTTATTTGTAGTCTAATAGATTTGAGTCATTTAGAGTGCTGGATTGAAGTTCAAAAGGAAAAGGGCAAACAAGGTGGTATTGTGGATATGGGCCTTGACCATTCTTGATTTTTATCTTTTAACATTTTGATATGTGCCCCTAATATAACTTGATTTTTAGAGTGTGACTTTTACACCTGTATTTTTTATATGGCTAACATTATACTATAAATTTTTTATATTAATAAAGATATGCTTTTCAATAAAAAAAAATTCTACATCATCCTTGAACTGTGTACATTTTTTTTTAATACAATAGTCACTAAGCTTAGACTTTAGTTAATTTTTTTTTTCAAAGTTCCTTCCGCCTATTCCCTGCACCTTACCATCGCCGCACCCTTAAATGTTTGGGATATACATTTGTTCTGAGTATTGAATGTCAGTTCAAAATTTTCACTGTGATTTTCTTGGCAAAAAGAAATAACTTCTAGAGACACAAATAAAACCTACAATGCCAGGCAAAAAATGATTTAGAAACTCAAACAAAAGATTTTTTTTCCCCTGAAGCTGCTAAGAAAGGGCACTACCTATTCTCCGTCAACCCTACGTATCTCGTCCATAGAGTATGTCCACCTTGTGTCTTGAGCTAGGGCACATGTCACACATTTTACCGCCATTTAAGGTACATTTCACACTATTTTCTATCCGTAACTTCTTGGTAGTAGTGTGTTTTAAACGAATTTTAATGATTTTCCTTAAATTTAAAGGGTTCTTTAAAAAGAGGCGATTTTCTAATTTTTAAAATGAAAAATCACCAAACTTTATGACATAATTTTTATGGATCTTTTTTATTATTCTCAATTTAATAAATTTTGAAACATAAATCCATGTCATTATTATTTTATTTTTATTTTGTTACAGTAAAATAATTTTATTTCAAATATATATAAAAAGAGTGTGGAGGTTTGTATAAAATCACTCTTCAGTGTAAATATAAAAATTTTCGTATTATAATAAATTTTGAAAAATAAATAATTTGTTTTTATTACATATAAAAATAAATATTTATTTATATTGTTCTTTTTAAAAAAAAAAAAAAAAAACCATTAACATTTATTATAAATATTATTTTATAATGTCAAATTTGTTTTAGTTACTTAAAACAATGGCATTTATAAATAAAATCAAGAATACATTAAATCCTTAATGTGGGTATAGTGTCTTTACATTCCTCTGCCGTAAGGAGGACCAATTGGGTGGACAATGGGGACATAGTTTATATATTCTTAAATGAATGAGTAATTATAGGTTGTACAATAGAATTATAAAATACAGAGAATAATGAAAACAAAAATTATCAAGATAAATAAAATTACCAATAGATTAAGATTTCAAAACAATACCCAAAATTAATTTGCCTTGAATGATTTGAAATAATTAAAAATTCAAATCACGTCTATTTTTAACAGTTATTATTTATAGTGATTTTTGCATGCAAGTGCACGCAGCTCTAAAAAAGTTCTGAAATATTCTAAACAGTATCATTAGATTCTGGGATGAAATTCAACTGAAGTTAACATTCAATACTAAAAATATACAATTTCTAAAAAATAGAAAAATCGCGAAAAAATAATTAAATTGCAATTTTTGACGCTCAGATGATCATGTATGGCCTTCGAAAAATATTGAAAATATCCTTAAGCAAGTAGAATTATTAAAACAGCAACAAAATTTTCGAGACGGTCACTTCAGCGCGTGGAAGAACTCAAACGAAGTTACGGGTCAAAAGTTATGGCCTCCAAAAAATTAGCCTATTTTTTCTGCATCAGGGAAATATGTCTAAAAGTTTTTAAAGGAATTTGATGGAATTGATAGATACTTTCAAAATTTTAAGATCATTTAATTTTATTTAGAAACAATTTTTAGATCTATATTTTTTATATTATTTTTTTTGAAAAATTAAAATAATTTAAAAAATAAAATAAAATGATTTTTTTAAATAAAATAAAAACCACTCATTTTCTACTTATTAATTTTAAATTTACGATAAAAATATTTAATTTTTTAAAATATACCTAACATCTTGAATGATAATTTTGGTATTATTTTAATTTAATAAAAATATAAATTATGGCCTGGAGAAGGTTAGACTATTTTTTCTGCATCACAAAAATATGTCTAAAAGTTTGTAAAGGAATTTGATGGAATTGATAGATACTTTTAAAAATTTAAGATCATTTAATTTTATTTAGAAACAATTTTTAGATCCATATTTTTTAGATTTTTTTTAAAAAAATTAAAAAATAAAAAATAATTAAAAAAATAAAATAAAATGAATTTTTTAAATAAAATAAAAACCACTCATTTTCTACTAATTAATTTTAAATTGATGGTAAAAAGATTTAATTTTTAAAAATCTAGTTAACATCTTGAATGATAATTTTGGTGGTATTTTAATTTAATAAAAATATAAATTATTATTTTTGTATATAATTTTTAAAAAAATTATATAATTTTTTTAAAAAATTATTGAATTATTAATGTGAAAATGATTCTTAGATTTTTTAACAATACACTTTAAATTTTTCAAATAATTTATTTCCTATTAAACCCTAACTTAAATTGAAGAAGGTTAATTATTCTTACATTTAATAAAATTGAAAATTTTTATTTTAAATATTTTATTCTTCAATTAAAAAAAGAAATTAAACTATTTAAATTTGCTGATAATATACCATCAATTAATTTCTTAAAAACATCAAATATAAATATTTTTAATATTATATATATATATATATATTTTTTTAACTATAAAAATTAAAAATAATATTCTAAATTATCAATTTTTAAAAAAAGATATAATAACTATTCATATTAAAATGTTTTGACCCATCAAACTTAATCAGCCAAGAATATGCTATCTTATCTCATAAAAGTCCTTATGGGACAGATTCATTTTATCTAGCATTTATTTATAGTAGTTAGAAAAGAGGAAAAAAAATCTTCATGAACAATGAAGAATGCAGAAAAAAATCAACAAATTATTATAATAGCCAGAAATTATTTACTTTTGAAGAACAAAACATACCTTGCACAAAAAGAAAATTTTTATTGCATACCACTTTCAGCTGCACGCAGCTTGGCACGGTGCAATTGCATTTATACCATGTAATGATAAATATGCTCAGTGCATCGTGCCAAACTGCGGCTTCTGAAAGAAATGAGCATGTTTTTTCTCTTAATCTCCACGGTCTTAACTGTTGGTCGTAATCCCCACTCCCCACTGCATTAATTGTTAGATCACATCGGTTGAAAGGGTATTTATAAGATCTAGAAAGAGATTTACCTGAAGAGCGGAGCAATGCATTGCATTGCGTGCCATCGCACTCAAAGTTGACTGCCATTCTCAGCGTGCTGGTTTCCTCAAAGTCCACAATTTTTTATTCAACGCCAGCGCACTCAAAGTTGATTACTAGACTTTAACAAAAATAGATTAACTACTCCTTTACCGTTTTCAATATATTAATTATACACGAAATACAAGGACATTGTAAACTTTGAAGAACGTGTTCTCTAGAAGTTATGGTTTCTAATGCAGACGGTAAAATGCTTTTTAAATATATTTAGTTATCTAGTTATTAATGTGTGATGTGATGAAGAATGGTTAATATGGGTGATGAATATAAAGATTATTATTTGTTTATAATAATTATTGTATTTTGTTTGGAAAAAAATTAAAAAATGGATGAACAAGGTTATATTTAAATTGTGGTTTTTTTATATTTTTATTTATAATAGTGAAAAGATTTAAAATTAAAAATTAAAAATATTATCTGCATTTCATATTATTATATTTATTCTTCCCACTTTTTATTTATTAATATATTTATATTAACACCATTAAAACTAATGTAAACTAAAACACTTCAATTATATTAGTCAATACATGTGTAGCTTAATGATAACACACAAGTTAAATCATGTAATATATTAAGAATATCAAATAAAAATTAATTGAAAAACTATATAAAAAGATAAATATTAACACATTAAAATATATTCAAAAATCAATCTCTATAAAATTATGAAAAGTTGTAATATAATTAATATAGATAATAATAAGTAATAACCATTACACCAAATTGAAAAATCTCTATATTAAACTTAGTTCATCCATTTTAGTAACAAATTATTAGAAATTATAATTTAATTAATATAAATAATAAAAATTTAATTAACCTGGATAATAGTAAGTCATGATTACTACACCAAATAAAATATATATGTACTCCATCCATGTTGCACCTAAACCTGCCCTTGAGCCAATTTTCAAACAAGAACCTTGATTGTTTGTAAACTGACGTGATAATAAAGTCCAATTAGAGACGTGGCCAATGAGTGCCAGTAAGATGAGAAAAAGAGATGACATGATTAATTTGGGACTGACAAAAATGAAATCATTAATGCTTTTCCACACATGCCTCCCATTTGAAATTTTGTGCGCAGGAAGTGCCACTTTCAAGGGGATGAAAATATTTCTAAAATAAAATTCTCTTTACAACTGTAGCAGGTTTGCTTCTCTGTGTCGGCAAAATACTGTTATAGGGAACCTGGCAAAGGCCATTTATAGAAACATGGCAACCAAATTGATATCGTTTGTTTTGGCACAAGGGAGAGTGGGTGTTAATTCAGAGGAATAATGACACAAATGAAATATTGGCAAAAGTAGAAAGGAAACAGTGACTAAAATATAGGCGGCATGAGTCGTAGCACGGTCTTTCACTTTAAACAGCCATATTATGACTAATTCAGTAATTTTTCCCATAGAAAATTCATGGTTCTGTCATTCGGTATTGGCAACTGCTTTCTTACACTATTGGTAAGGATCAAAGTCGGTATTAAAAGGTTGAATACGCGAGTCAGGTTTTAGTTTGTATATATTTTTTATTTATTCGAAACATTTATTAAAAATAAATTAAATAATGATTTATTGATTTATGAATATGTTTACGTTTTGGGCTTTGCACTTTTTTTTTTTATTACTTCATAAATTTAAAGAGATATGATTCAAATGTCTACTGTAAATTCGATATACTTATTCAGCATACATTGAAATTGCTGTTATAAATTTATAATGATCGTTCATATTAAAAATATATCTATAATACATTGTATGTTAAGTGGTTCATTTATTTTGTGATTATTTGTATGTGTATATATAAATAATATAATATAATGTTTTATAAAAGTAATGATTTATAATATTTAGATAGATAAATTAAAAACACAATAAATGATGGAAATATAAATATTAAGAGTATAGTATAAATAACGAATCATAATTATAAGAGAAGAATAGAACATATTCACATAGTTGATTGATACCACAGTAAAATACTAGAAATATATTATTGAGCCCCTTTGAGGCAACAATCTCCACAACCTTGGAATAAGAACATAATTTTTAATAATATCCTCCAATACTAATTCTTGTGTGTTATATTGATTTTAATTAGGATATAGATATCAATAAGCCAAAACTACTACCATTATGAAGATACATAAATTATCATATGACTAAGTAACAATTTATGCTAGCCATAAATCGACCATAAATATCCATTAATATCCTCCAATATTAATTGTTGTATGTTATGGGTGTAGCATGCCCCTTCTCTTCAAGCCAACATCGTCCTCAATGTTGACAATCGTTGGATGATTTTGCAAGAACACTTCATTCTCCCATGTTATATCATTTTTTGATAGATTCTTTCACTTGATCAAGTACTCTGTAATCACCATCGTTCACCACCTCTTTGTTTGTGTTTAAAATATATGCTCAGGGTCTAAAATAATTTGGTCCTCCTCATCAAGTTATGTACATTTATCTATATTTAATATATGTGTCCAATGACCTTCTTTGAGTAGTAAAAATAGAAGATCGGATGTATTTTTATTGAGTGAGTTATATATTTATTATGCTACACTACCTATCTTTAGAAAGACCTGATAGGTTTCATAATACTTGGGTGAAAGTTTGTTATCATTCTTATGTTGTTTCAAGATCAATTTATTATATAATTATAATTGTATAATAATCCAATCACCTAGTAATTAAAAATATATTTTAGTGTGGTGTTGGTTAACTTGTTGCCTCATTTGGTTATGTGTCACTACCAAGTTCTCTATGAGAATATAGAGTACATCCTACTTATGTTGGATGTTTTATTTTCTTCACATACCTTTCATTGAACCCTCAAGGATGAGGTTATGGATGGTGGGTAATACCTATACAATGCAAAAAATGGAGATACTTTGGGTAAAGCATAGAAATAAGTGTTATAGCACTATCCATGTAGTGGCATCGTTTGAATCCATGAGTCATATTTATCTAAAGAAAAACATTTGAGATAATTTTCCAATTAATTTTTTATCACATGAAGTTTTTTTTATCAGATTGGGCTGATATGATAAGCTCATGCACTAGTTGAGTACCTAAGTGTGAGAATAACTCAATCCATAAACTTATTAGTAAATATATTGTCATAATTAGTTACTATGATCATTGGGTTCCCAAGTAGCTTATGAAATGTATCTATGAGATATTATATTACAATACTTTCTACAAAGGTTGTGACAAGACATAAAAGGACATATTTTGTGATTTTATTCATAATAACCATGACGACATTTTTCCCTTTAGACTTAGGACAACCTATGATCAAATCCATGGAAACCTCTTCCAATGTTTGATTAGGAATACATAACAATTGTAAAATACCTAAGGTTTTAATTGTATCACTCTTCTTTTGCTAATGCAACAAACATTGTACCAAATGTTTTTGTGCTTCCCTTTTGAGCCCTTCCCAAAAAAGTTCTTACATGATATCATGATAATTGCTCATGATATTTGAGTTACCACATACTTTGGAAGCATGACACTCCAAAAGAACCATATTTTTTTAAGATTGAGTGCTTGCACAGATATATGTGATCTTTATACCATAGAGCATCCCCCTTCCATACATTTTTTTATAACATGCTCGGATTTTGTTGGAGCTCCTAAATGAGATTATATGTATTTGTGTCATTATTCAATTCTGATATTGCCTCATCCACCCAATATTTTTTAATAGGGACATGACACAGAAAAGTGATTTTTTAGACTCATCCCTCCTTTATGGAGATTCAACTAATATATTATCCTTTCATTTAATTTAGATGATCTAAAAGTCATATCCCAAATTATTTTTAACCCAACTTTTGTTTGTCTTCTAATGATAACTTTGTTTAATAAGTATTTGAGACTATAATGATATATCTTCACCTTAAAGTTTCTTTCCATATTTTATGATCTATATTGTTTGAATGCATGAAAGATAGTAATTATTTCTTTCTCATAAAATTGCATCAACAAAATCTTACCCTTGATTCAACAGCTCTCAAATACATTAGGTCTTCCTTCTTGAAAGACTCCCCCCTCCAGGGCATACCTAACAACATCATATTCAACAATGAATGTAATAGAAAAAGTTGCCATAGCTATAAATAGAGTGGAACTAGGATACATTCATGTTTTTATGACAAAATTGGGAAAAAATAAAACTAAAAAAATGTTATCAAATTTTTCATCAACCAAATTGATGTATCTCTGGAAGTAGTGTCAAGAAGTTCAGAGATGGTTTCAGAGGCATATATGGAAGATTTATGGTTCATGTACTTTGTATCAAACATTTTTGCATCAAGATCTCCAATCGTATCGGGTGGGAAAATATTAATTTTTTGGGTAGGATATAAATATGTGTCAAAATTTCTACATCATGTTTTACATCAAAAATTCCATATTATACCAAGCAACTTAGTTGCATCATATATATATATATATATATATATATATATATATATATATATGATGCAACTAAGTTGCTTGGTATAATATGGAATTTTTGATGTAAAACATGATGTAGAAATTTTCACACACACACACACACACACATATATATAAACAAGTAACATATTAAAGATAAATAAAATTAATTTAAAATATTTGTTTAAATTATTCAAATGAAATTTTGAACTCTAATGAACTATGAAAATTAAATAATCTTTGATTATACTTAAAATTTGTACGCAATATCTTCATAAATAAAATAAAAAATTTAAACTATAGTTTATTAAATATCTTAAAGATTTACAACCAATCAAACAAAACAATTTTTTTTCTAATTATCATCATCCTAGCATCCTCCTATAACACCAATATAGACATCACGACCATTCTCAACTTCATCATGATCATCATCAATGCCACCATCTAGCTCACATGCCATATGTCTCATTGCCTAAAAAAACTCAAATTATAAGTAACTTTTTAAAATTTGAAAAATAGTAATTAAACTATAAAAATATTAACAAAAATACACATGTTTTATTTATTTTTTATTGATGTGATATAAAAGACTTAAAACAAAGGATAATTTAGATTTTGTAAAATAGAGAAATAATACCCAATTTAAATTGAGAAATAGATACATTAATATTGCACTTAGAATATTTAAATTTGACAGGATAGAGGAGAAAGATTAATTAGCTTATGTGTAATTTTTTTGATTAAAAAAATCATTATTAGTTCTAAAAATTCTCTATGTGTGCTCTATCATTGTTCAAATAAATAAATTTTAGCTCAAAACCTGCTTGGATGCTACCAGTAAAAGTAAGACCATTGTAATGATTGGTACTATCCTAACTCTAGCGAATGTATCCCTATATGTTGTGTAGGTCTATGATCCCTCACATCCTTTTATGAACTTATAAATGTGGAATGTGTGTTCACTTGCATCTAGTCATGTGCATTGGTATTTGCTTGCTTCTCCTTCATTTAAAACCCTAATCACACATTCAAGAACAACATGACCCTTAAAAAATGAGTTATAATGTGGTGTTGGATATTAATAACAAATATATGATAAGTAATTAAATTTTTCCAACATTCCATTACTCCAGAGAGGGATAAAACCAAACACAGTTCTCCCACATATGTGTATGTGCACAAAATCATGATAAATTTAGAATGTAATGCAATGTTTGGTTTTTAACACTTGAAACCATTCAAATTTTACTTTTGTGTGTTTTGAAGTCTAACTCTAGGGATTCTATTTTTATGCGGTTTAATATTCTTATTCATTTGTAATAATGTATTGAAATCATGCTAGTGGATTTTTCAAGTTTGATAGGAATTTACAACATGTTTCTAGATGAGTATAACCTTAGGATATATTTATATTTATAGTTGATTCTTTATTATTTTATGAAATTGCCAACACATGAAATGTGTTTATGCTAACCTAATGGGGAGTTATCAATTTAAAAAATAGTTGTTGGGATTTTATGGACACTTCCATTATACACAGAAACATAGAGTACACCACATTTTTCTATCTTTTACTAATCTAAAATATGTATTTAATGTATTTGATATGATTGAAAGATGTTTCCACTATGCTTTAATTATATAATTCATGCTTATAATATATTATTATAAGGCACTTAATATTAAAACATTAGTTCAGATAAGTTCCAATGGAAGAATCAGTAAGAAGATGAACCAAACATCTTCATAATGGTGAATTTAGTAGCTTTAATCTCTTAGAGCTGAGGGGTTTGTCATAGATTATGAAACTTCCAGTTTTTGTAGGTAGTGTTTTCATAACCAATTCTTGATGGTTGTGCAATTACTGGTTTTTGTAGGTGACAATTGTGACACCATTATAGCATTTTAAAACCACCTAGAAATTTTCTTAATTGTTGGTTTGCATATTATGGTTCTTTTTCCACCTTATAAAATGTTTGAATGGGAATGGTTGATAATAAGTTTAATTCCTTAAAAAAGTTCATTTGAGATATTTGGTGGGTTCTAAGGTGAGAAGGCATACGTAAAACCTCTGTTGAAGTTAGAGGATAACATAAATCTATTGTGAAGTCTTGAGGTTATTCATATTATAGTTTACAAGTTTGAGTTTGTGTTTTTATTATCTCATTATTCCTAGTTATATATGGTTGTTTCAACCATGTTTAAAGTAGTTTGAAGTGTATAGTAAGTGAAAATCAATCTTGTATAAAAGCTAATGAAAATTATATCCATGAATGCCATGTTTGGATATAGCTTATAAATATATAAAATTAGATAGCAAAAGGGTAGTGAATTTTCTTCACCCATAGGATTTTTTATACATAGAATTTTTATAGGTCAATTATTATGTTTTTATTATGCTTTATCTCATTTTAATGCTTCATGTTCATGTTCATGTATTGTTAGCAAAGGGTCTTGGAAAAATTCAAAACTTGACAATTACAGGGATAACTTATGCAATTAATAACAAAAAATGATATTAGTTAGAAATTTAGATTGAATTAGGCTATTAAAGATTAAGTCATGCTTATTATATGAAGCCATAAAAAATTAATGTATACAAAATAGTCAGAATAAAAATATATGAATAATAGATCGAAACATCCATAATACTAATGGTGCATAGATCGTAAGTAAAATAAATATAGGAAAACCATTCAGAACATTGTATTAATCTATATTATACATATTGAATTAATCTCAATTACAACTAGCCATTATTTATAAGATTTTACATAGTATTGTATCTTCATATTTCAAAATTTTACTATTCTAAAAATAAAGGACTCTTCACATTATGAGATCATCAATGACATTATCAAGTGTCCAATACATCTAACAGAAAACATAAATGATAAAATAGATCAATTCACACATGATCATAATCTATAATTTGTGATTTTAGTCATCCATATCCTTCATCCAACATTTTCATGTAAATAAGTTATTGTCTCATCCCAAGATGAGATCCAAATACTTTGATATAAGGTTGAAGGAATGAATTAGAAATAAGAGTCACAGTTATCACTCCAAGTGTCATTTATCAATATTCAACTTTTATACACTACTTATCCACACTTTTAGGTTTTCAACTAAGTAGTATACTAGCCTACCACCCTTTCTAATATTCAATATGCTAATTTAAGCAAGTGGCCTCCCTTTATGGATTTTTAACTAGCCTATACCTTCTTCTAATGTCTATGTTTATCCTTAAAAACTTGTGAAAAATGCAAAATTAGTGTTTGTAATACCTATTGGGCAAATGATGGCATGATTTGAAGTGGATGCATAGTAATCTAATGCTGTGTTGGTTATGCTTGTTCCAAAGAAAAATCACTTGGCTATGGATAATTTGTTGATAGAATTTGTTACTATTGGGTGTCTACTTTGGGCTCGATGGCTATTTTTTCTACTATGGGATCTGATGAAGTTTCTATGTTGGAATGAATTGAGGATCATCCACAGATTGAGAAATGGAAGGATCATTTTTTGAAAGATATTTATTAAGCATCTTCCAATCTAATATCACATGTCACACCATAGATAGAATTATGCATTGTGGGATTTGGATTACAATTAAGTTTTGCACATCTTCATCCTTCATGATGTTAATGAGTGATTTAGCATTTGATGACTTGAACTAAATATCTAAAAGAAACTCATCTAATTGATTTTCATTCCTTAGAGCTTGTAGGACAACAAATGTAGTTTACAGAGATTCACTATGCCAAACATGAATTTTTTACATGGTGTCATCTTTAAATTTAGTAATTTCTTGAGGACATTTCTCATCACATCAAAAGTAGTAATTTTATTATACATTAAAGATTTGGTTTAATATACTATTGTGAACTCTAGTTGAGTACTAGCTAATGAGATATTAAGGTGTTGTTTCCAAATCAATATCCCTTGTACGATTTGTTATGCTTGCTACATTGCAGTTTATAAAACTTAGTCATATTCCTTAAGCAATTCATAGATTGCCTCCATCTCTGATTATATGTTCTTTCCCTATGGTTGCATTGATTGTATGTGTTGCATAACCATCCTATACTTTTAAATCTAATTCAACAAAGTTGCGAGTTGTTTTTCTTTCAACATCACTTTGTCACCTAAGACTTTTATAGCTAGTGATGGGAAGCTATTATTAATTATCTGGTGCACATTGGTAAGCTAATGAATTAACTCTTAATTTTCACCTTGTATACAAGATAACTTCTTATTCTAAGGTTGAAGCCTTATGTGAAATAGACTCTTGAAATGCAATTCTGCCTTGAATCAATTTAGTCAATGGTAATTATATAACATCTAGAATTTTTTTTTCAAGTGTAGTGGTAAAAAGTGGTATGGATGTGATTGGAAGCATTATAGGAGCTAACATGAATTGAGATTAATTAAGAGAGAAAGTAATAAATTTGTTTGATGATATGGTAACATCTCATAGCCATTTTCTAGTCATTTTAGGTTTCCAATTCCAAGCCTCCTCCTACACACCTTCTTGTGTCACTAGCTTGTGTTTTTTTTACAAAATCTACTTATTCTTTATATTTAGATTATTTTTATTTTATAGCTTGAGCCTTAGCTTTAGCCTTAGCATTATCATCTCACTCAACTTGGGATTTGAATTTCACCTTAGCATTAACCTTAACATTATCTTTAGTCTTGGATTTGGCTTCAACCTCAGTGTTAACTTTGGCTTCAGCCTTAGCCTTAGCTTTAGATTTTTCCTTATTCTTGGTTGGTTTTTAATTCAGTTGTGCACTTAGATTTTCCATATTTAATAAATCTCCTTTTGAGACATTGCTTTAGATGTCGATTCCTTTGGATTTTGTTGTGCATCATGTGATTATTACTATATTTGGACTGCTTCTTCTTGCTCATTTTTATTTGGATCTACTTATTCATCTCATTTCTTTTGTGCATTTGATTAATAAACTTGATTTTGTCTATCCTCTACTTTTTTTTCTTACTTATGAAGTGTCTTATGCATAGATTATTATTGGCATTGTTTTTCTTATGCAACAGCCTATTGCTTTCATTATTCTTCCTCTGTTGTTGCATACTTATTTGATTCTTTTTTATTGCACTTTTTATCTTACTTTATATATTTATTCTTAGCCTTGTTTTTCTCCTCTTTTGGGTCCTCTAGTACTCACATAGTTTCTATTTATGGCTCTAGTTGTAATAATTTGGTTTGTTTAGGTTCTTATATAGCTATTGGAAAGTCTAGTATCATAAAATTTTATTGTGAGTATTCTAAACAATAGGATTCAATCATTATAATCTTCCATGTATCTGGATTATCGATATAATTATGAGGGGTATCACAACTCATCTTGTACTTCTTGACAACCTGGCCTGAAGGTTTTGGTTGTGTTTATTATAATTATTTTCTTCCCCTCTTATTTTCTTATTCTTCAAAAAACATCATTCTTTATTTTAATATTTTATATGACCTTATTGAAGGATTAGTCATTGGTTTATCCATGAAGGATAGATGTGGACTCTATTTTTCAATAAATTATGCCATAGTTAGATCTTTGTTGAATATCTCAGTTGCCTCTTAGCCTATTTTTAATAATAATAGAGGGGGAAGGTTGTGTGATGTCAACCCAAAGCTCTTATGTTGATTTATTGGGTACCTGACACATGTGCAGTGATTTTCAAAAGAATAAATCATTTTCTTATTTGTGTTAATAGAGATCATCAATAACATCTTCTAACATAGACATCATGACTTTGTGTTCATTGACTACCATTTATTATAATTTATATTTAACAATGAGTTTTGGGACATTTGGGTTTTCCAGCTAAGAATTATCCTATTGATTTCTCATCTTGGTGTTGGTGGTGAGGCTCTCCTCATTAGTACCTTTATTTTGCCTTTGTCTAGCTATGTTAGAGATATTATCATTTTTAGTGAAGCCTAAAATTGCATTTTTTGTTTCACTTATGATTGTTTAGGTATGGGTTTTTTTTCTCATTGAGGGATGAAATGCAGAGGTTGCACCTTCCTCATAGTTAGATCATTCTACCTCCAAATGTTTAGACATGTATCCAACAATATGATGAAATATGGAAATTTAGTAGCAGTTAGTGTCGATAACTTGAGTACATTGATCTAGATTCCATTGTGTAGTCTTTTAACTAATACATGTTATCCTAGATATTGCATCACATCTTGGGGTATTCTTGGGTGTGACCTAATGAAGGTTAGTGACTCAATCCATCATGTATTGATCCACCCCAGTTTCTCATATTATTTCCACACTTTGGTCAATGTAATATTTGTGAATGTGGTAATAGGCCAAAAATTTATATCTACGTTGACTCGACCTTTAGATAATTTCCACTATGTGAAATAAAGAATAAAGACCGAGAACTATGATTAGAATGTTTGGGAGGTAACTCCGAGTCAATTCTTTAGTAGTTATCTCCAAGGCTAAAAATAAGGAACATTTAAAGTCTTGATGCAAGCATGTCATATGATACATAATATATATAACCCTTTTGGTTATTTCCTTATCTTATTTTGTAATTTTAAAAACTTCTTTGTAATGCACTCAACCAGAATATGCATTGAAGCATCATCTATTAAATTAATTGGTCCTAGTTTACCTTTTCATATACTTATCCCCAATGTTTGGATGAATTGGTGGAGTGGTGGACTTGAACGAAGAGGTATATTTCTCATGCCATAGTCTGAGCATTGATCAAGATTTTTATGTACCAAGATAAATGAATATCCCCTTTATTGTACATACAAGAAGAGGAAGAATTACCTCATTGAGTTTTTTGAATGTGGGTAGCTTGATCAGTATTTTAGCATCTGATCCTTGTAGTGGATGTGGGATAAATAGGGCTCATACTTATGTAGATTCTTATAACCAAAGAGAAAACAAAATATATTTTTCTTGATCAATTAATTCTAAGGGTTTGAAGTCATTATAATTAGTTTGTTGGAACCCTAGGCCAATCCCCATTTCCTATTTTTATGAATCTAAGAGTGGAATTGATAATTGATATTTTTCAATGGTTGTTGTGTTATACTTGGTTGAATACTTACTTTTCTTATTTTAAATTTGGTGTGCAATTTGTGCGCAAGGATATGTTTTGCAAGAAGATAAAAAAAATTCACTTATTGGTAGAAGTATCGAATGTCTTTATGTTAACTATTCCCTTTATCAAATAGTCTTTGGTGACCAATTATATTGAGTCAACTACTTTAAATGTGTTGGCTAGTTGTGCATGAGTTTTCTCACAAAAATTACTTTCACTTGAATTTTATTTGATATGGCAGTGAGCCTTTTACATTTAGACCCTTTATTTCATTTGTTGGCAATTATATGATGTGATAGGATATCATTTAATTCATTCCATTTATTTTATGACCTCATCTATCATTTTTCCATGCAGTCTACTTCAATAAAGATGCAATATATTCAAGTGACTTTTCATTAGAATTATTAAATTATTTTAGCTATCCTTTCATTGTAAATAGATTATCAATCCCATCTTCCTAGACTTAATTTATGACCACAATATGGTTTTCTCTGGCTATCTTTAGGGTAACCTTAGAATTAGTCATAGTTTGTGATGCTCACTCTTTAATTTTCATTATGATGTGTTGTGATACAAAGATTACATTGTATAAACACCCTAATCCTAACAAAATAAACAAAAACACAAAACAAAATTTAAAAAAAATCATAATCTACATGGTGCTACTCGGTACCATCTCCTTTTAGTAACAATCATGATGGAGCCTAATAATGATAAGGCTTAAGCAGATAACCATTAAGATGCCATATAAATATGGTTCTCTATAAATCTATTAACACATTGTTACCCTATTTTGAGAATTTATGCACAATGTAGGGTTCCTTCCATCTAATTTATAGTTGTTATGGCAATGGCTTAAACTTAATATCATAAAATAATACCACTTATTCTAGATGAAATTTCATAGATCAGAAGTTGTGCTTGTGCCATGTCGTTAACTTAACTTATGGATTTCTTGCATCCATTGTTCCCTTTATTAAATTTATTTTGTTCTAACCAACTCTATTGATCTTTGGTTTTATATAGTCTTAGTCACCTAGCCTCATAACCATTGTAATGTACAAACTTAGAATACTATACTTAATAGGCATTACTGCCTCAATAACATAGACAAGATAGAATGGAGTGAAACTTGTGGTACACTTATAAATTGTTATCTATGCCCAAACAATCATAAGAATGATATTATCCTAATCTTTCTTTTGGATATTACATATCTTGGTTAACATTTTTATAAATACTTTGTTCAATGCTTCAGGTTTTCCATTTGATTGAGGGTGATAAGATGTGCTCTTGAGGTTTGAAATCATAAACTCCTTAGTAACAGTCTTGATATTTTTGAAGAAATGCATTACTTTGTCTCTAACCAACTTGTTTGGGCATCTAAATCTTGTAATAATATTTTCATAGAATAATTTAGAAGTGTCTTTTGCACTACATCTTTGGGTTGCAATTGAGTCCACCCATTTTATGAAGTAATATGACAAAGTAATAATGTAATCCACCTGAATTCATTTTCTTGAGTGACTTATAGATCTGAAAAAATCAATTCTTCATTGTTAAATGGTTGGTATGCAAGAATTGGTACCAAACACATATCATCACACTAATTTGGCTTTCCCATTCACTGACACAACATTTCTTGGCTACCTTGTGCACATCCTAAAATTAATTTTAACACTAAAGACCACTCTAGAGGATTTTTATTACAATGGTTTCACCTACAAAGTGACCCCCTATAAATTCTTAATGTGCTTCTGGATGAAGTTGTGGTCATTCATGCTCTAATATTACTCTGCATAGCACATCTTGTTTCCCAATCTTGTACATAAATATGTTAATGAGATTATATGGGATATATTTGATGACATTTTTTTTTAATCCCTTTCCATATAATACACATGGAAAGTATGTTGCTTAATTTTTTTTGCAATGTCCAACATATTATTCAGATTATAATAGCCCTGAATAAGTGTGCCTATGGTGACTCATCCTCTATTTATTTTGGTTCTTCACCATTTTGTAGTCTAATCAGATGATTTTATTCAAAATTTTCATGACTGAGTTCTAAATTTATTTTGAATCAAAACATTTAAAATAACATGAACCATCAATAAATTTATCCTACCAACATTTGATTATTAACCAGGTGTCACAATGCCTAGTGTTTAGTAACAATATAAAATGGTTTGTCCAAATAGATAGTGTTAAAACTTTTACAATGTAAACATCATATCTAAATCTTCTCTTTCTGTACTGGTATTATAATTTTCTATTAATGATAGATTCATCCTAGAAAAATGTATAAGGTGATCTATCCCACCATCCCTTAGATTCACTAAGATAACTCTCACTACAATAACAAAAGCATCTACGTGTATGTGGAATGGCTTTTTTGAGCCAAGTAAAAATAAAATAGGTGAGATTACTATCCTTTGTTTCAGAATGATAAATATTGCTTGGTATTATGAGGTCCTTTCAAATTTTATATCTTTGTGTAGAAATTTTTCCATTGCCATAGATTTTGTTGCATATCCTTTCATAAATTTTCTATAGTATTCCATATGACCTATAAAGGTATGCATTTATATAGATTTAATCAATGGTGGCATCCCAATATTACATTGATCTTATATTAGTCAACTAGAATATTATATATACATACAAGATGGCCAATAAGAGCACCAAAAGGTGTGAAAAACAAGCAATTATTTAAATTCAAGGTAGAACACAATGTTGAAGACTATTATAACATTAGTCATAGTTTTGAAATATGCTATTTTAACAGATAACATACAAAAAAATAATCTAAATATACTTATATGAAATCATAAATGAAGTATTTAAATGCAATTACTATAGATCTGTAGAAAATTGCTAGTGCATTTTTTAAACCAAAAAGCATTATCTTATATGTGAATGATCCCAATTTAGTTGTAAAAGTGGTCTTAGCTTGGTACACTTCTCCAATAAGAATATTATGATACAAAATTAATTCATATTTGAATGAGTACACTTTATGACCTATGATTAGCTTAAAGAATTTATCTATGAATGATATTGGAAAAGGATAATTGATTAAGGCATTGTTGAATGTGTGATAGTCTCCAAAAACTCATATCTTCTCATATTTATTTGTTTGTATCAATATGAGATTCACCTAGTCTAATTTTTGAACTGGATAAAAGATTATTTCTTATTACATTTGATTTAGTTGAGCCTTTAATTTTAATTTCATGTTGGGGCTAACCTGTTAAGCACGAAATATACTGAGAGGGGGGGTGAATCAGTATATTATATATCTTATAAAACATTCCCTTTATGAAATTCCACTTAAGAAAACATTTAAGATATGCAATAAAACTAAAACAATAAACATCACACAAGATAATGAGAGACACCAGATATAACATGGAAACCCAATGTGGGAAAAACCACAGAGAACAATCTCAAGTATATTCATAAGAAAAAACCTATAGGAGCACCATAGCCCTTTGTCGAGTACCAACCTCAGCTAAAATTCATGAGAACCAACCCACTAGAGCTTCAAACCCCTTTGCCGAGCACCAACCTAGCTACTATTCATGAGCACCAACCCCTTTGTGGAGCACCAACCCCTTTGTGTATACCACACACCTATCTCTCAATGTTGCTATCTCAACAAATGATAGATCAATACAACATCTCCTTCCTCTCTCTCACCTTTGCTCTTCTAGGATAGATATAAAAAATACAAATCATATTCATCTCTCACAATTGCTCTTCTAAGCTAGATATTACAATATCAAATCAACCTCTATCTCTCATATTACAAATGGCTTCTCAATCCTTTTTTTATAGCTTTCCAAATGTCCTTTGGCCTTCCCCCTTTGTGACCCTTCAATCCTCATGGAAAATGGTGCCAATCTTGGATGACCCTTCATATTCAAGCCTTTGAAAAGTCATGTGGTGATCCTTCATGAACAAAAACCTCCTTCCCACTTTTGTCCTTATCTTTGGTGAATTTTCGTATTCCTCAAAGTGTCCCTTCATGAGAAATTGCACCCTTACTCTTTTGTCTTCACTTGGTGACTCGGTATTCCCAAAGATGACTCTTCATGGGAAAATGCGTCCCATCCTTATTTTTGTCTTTACCCTGTGGCTCTTCGACTTCTCCATGGGCCCTTATTTTGTCTCATATGCAACCAAAAATATATTCATTAATATTAACTCATATTAGCCAAGATAAACAACATTAAATACAATGGGGCCTTTATCACCAATAATGCTAAAACTTTGACATCAATGACAATATTTCCAACAATCTTTGCCTTTGTCATTGATGTCAACCTCAATCATAAAACTACCACATCTTGTCACCTACACATCCTATCATCTAAAAACATACAGTAACTTCCCCTTTCTATAGCAACCCGTACCTATTCCATGTACCTATTTTTTGCACCTATACTTGTACCTGTTATTCTCCCTCTTTGACATCAATGGCAAAGGGCCTACGTGGAGCTAACACTTAGCACCCCCTCACTTGATGCCAAAAATCAATGGTAAGAAGTAATAGAAATTACTCCCAACTCCTCTTGTCGATCTTTGAATTTATCCTTTGATTGTGCCTTTGAGAAGATATCTAACAATACATACACATTGTTCCCTATCCTTTGAGCATCTGCAATCAACTCATTTGAATATTTTATTCTAAGCTCACAACCTTCTTTATGAAACTTTAATGTATATCCTTGATCACATATTTGACTTACACTAAATATATTATACTTACAAAACATTCTTAGCTTTGGTTCTACTAATATCCAGACTTAAAATACCTTTTCCAGCTATCCTGGTAGTGGTTTTATCTTCAAATTTCATTATGCCACCATTGATCTTCTTTACTCTTATCTCCTATCATATGCTTTGAACATACATTATCAACAAACCATGGCTGATCTTTATTTCTTACATGCAAAGTTGTTTGTACCAACATAGAATCTTCATGTTTTTTCCTCTGCTGTGAACATGACTGAACCTTCTTCCTGATGAATGGAACTTTGAAACTCTGATCCTTCTTCATTGAATCTGCATGAATA
Organism: Torreya grandis; assembly: GCA_037957365.1. Taxonomy (NCBI): domain Eukaryota; kingdom Viridiplantae; phylum Streptophyta; class Pinopsida; order Cupressales; family Taxaceae; genus Torreya; species Torreya grandis. Next base: position 454,079 of record JARHVA010007220.1, read on the forward strand.
TCCTTCTCCTTCTTTCTAAAACTGTTAGCTCTTTTTCAAATTTCAAATTTCTTGTGACCATAATCATTTGAAACACTTTAAAACTTTAAAACACTGCATATGCAAGAATCATTCTAATAGCCTCAAACCTTAATACTGATGCAAAATTTTATTCAAAAATATATTCCCTCAAAAGATATACAAATTAATTTTCCAACTCACCTTCTTGTCATGCAACATAACCAAGACCCAATAGCATCCACCATGCTTCAATTTTTTAAAGTGTCTCCTTGAAGCCTAGAAGAGACACCCCACACAATAGGGTTCTAGAAATAAATCTCAGGAGATTCCCACATCTCCTCTGTTTCTTCCTTGATCTTCTTGTGTTTTTCTTTTACAATATGTTTAAGCTTGTTTAACCTTTTTAACTTACTAACCTTATCACTTATGATGTTATTCATCTTCTCAACTTTTACAACTATCTTATCTTGACAAAGCTCATGCTCAAATGTAACAAGAGATTCTGCACAATCCTTCCTTTCTTATTCTTTATCTACTATAGCAAGTAATTCATTTTCACTCTTAAACTCAACCTAATCAACCTTAACTATTTTAGGTCTCAAAACCTAAATTTGTATTTTCTCATATTTTCTAGGGTCTCTATATCCTTTGACATACCTTGAATATCTCTTTACTTTATTTTGATATAATCTAGCAATATGGCCAACCTCATGACAAAAAAAGCAAACAATATTTCTCATACCTTTTCTTGAATGTGACTGAGATCTCCCTTTGACTCATTTCTTCTCCTCATACAATCTACTACCCTATGAACAACATGATGACAAACAAAACAATGGCCATGAAAAGAATTTGAAAAATTGAAAGCATTGCGCTGTCTAATTGGCTTCTTTGATTTGCCTGCAAAACTTTCATCCTTCTTTCCTTAGACCAATATTTCATGATCTTTCTCAACCTTGATTATAAGTTTCTCGTGATTATCATTTAAAGAACCTAACTCATCCTTCAAATGATTACACTCTTCTTCTTTTAATGTTAAAATTGAATTTGCAACATCTAGCTGATTCTTAAGATCTTGAATAAATATCTTATATTATTTTACTTCTATAGCCAACTTAGAATCCAAGATACACACCTTTTCCTTAAGAGCCTCAACCAAAGATTTCAACTCTTGATTCTCCTTCTTTAGCTGCTTAGCCATCTTATGCTTTTCTTTGATCTACCTTCAAGCTATTAAACCCTTTCTGAAGGAACCTGCTTTGATACCAATTGTTAAGCATAGAATATACTAAGAGGGCAGGTGAATCAGTATATTATATATCTTATAAAACTTTCCCTTTATCAAATTCCACTTAATCAAACATTCAAGATATGTAATAAAACTCAAACAATAAACATCACACAAGATAGAGAGAGACACTAGATATAACGTGGAAACCCAATGTGAGAAAAACCATGGAGAACAATCTCAAGTATATTCATGAAAACAAACCCATAGAAGCACCATACCCCTTTATTGAGTACCAACCTCAGCTACAATTGGTGAGCACCAACCCATAGGAGCTTCAAACCCCTTTACTAAGAAGCAACCCAGCTACTATTCATGACTGCCAACCCACAGGAGCACCAACCTAGCAACAATTCATGAGCACCAACGCATAGGAGCACCAACCCCTTTGTGTATACCACACACCTATCTCTCAATGTTGCTATCTCAACAAATGATAGATTAATACAACATCTCCTTTCTCTCTCTCACCTTTGCTCTTCTAAGATAGATATAACAAATACAAATCATATTCATCTCTCACAATTGCTCTTCTAAGTTAGATATTACAATATCAAATCAACCTCTATCTCTCATATTATAAATGGCTTCTCAAGCCTTTATTTATAGCTTTCCAAATGACCTTTGGCCTTCCCCCTTTGTGACCCTTCAATCCTCATGGAAAATGGCACGAATCTTGGATGACCCTTCATATTCAAGCCTTTGAAAAGTCATGTGGTGACCCTTCATGACCAAAAACGTCCTTCCCAATTTTGTCCTTATCTTTGGTGACTTTTTGTATTCCTCAAAGTGTCCCTTCATGAGAAATTGCACCCTTACTCTTTTGTCTGCACTTGGTGACTCTCGGTGTTCCCAAAGATGACTCTTCATGGGAAAATGCATCCCATCCTTATTTTGTCTTTACCCCGTGGCTCTTCAACTTCTCCATGAGCCCTTCTTTTGTCTCATATGCAACCAAAAAAATATTCATTAATATTAAATAAATATTAACTCATATTAGCCAAGATAAACAAAATTAAATACAATGGGGCCTTTATCACCAATAATGCTAAACCTTTGACATCAATGACAATATTTCCATCACAACCTATATAGGTAGTTGTTAATGGGTCGATCACACTCTTTCAAATCTAAATGCTTCTCCCCAAATGACATATTTACACCTCTTATTTCATAGAATTTGGTTAGGAAAACATATTGATTGGCTCATAGAAATTGCAATGCCTCGTAGATTTGTTCTTATCCCCACTAATCTCCCACAATCATAAGCTTTGGGACTAAATTTGCTCTTATGTTTTCATCTATCTTTTCTAGAGGTTCTTGATGCACTTTATTTGAAGCATTAGATGAATCCTATTATAGAGTGAGGTTTCATTCCCATTATAGAATGTTTATGTTGTGTTTTCTATATTATTCAAGTTGTTATATACTTTGGGTTAAAGTTGGTTTGGCTTCCCTCTCTGGTTCAAAGAATCCCTAACAATCCAAATCTATGTCACTATCACTAAATTGTTTTTGCATATATGTTATTATATTACAAGGATTAATAAGATATTATTATTTTTGAGCTACCGTGTAATTTTGAAGCACTAGATGCAAATCATGAGCTAATTTTATTTGTGATGAAGACTCTATTTTAGTTCCCATATCTTCTAACCATCCATGATAGAAAGATTTTAAGTTTCTATAATGCATTCTACACCAATGTGTTGTCATATTTAAATAAAAAAGTCTAAATGAAATATTTTTAAACTTATGCATAATGTTTGGTCTCTCTCCTATGTTGTTGATGCATGTACTAGGCCATTAGTAGTGGCACTAGTGTGTGGCTAGAAATGTGCACCTAATACCTAAGATTCACTCCTTGTTTGGACCATATATCTACACATTGATGAATTTATAGCTCAAAATATTCACTTTCTTTAATGAACTACCACTCATATTTCACCATAGGTGATAAATGAAACCACAAGCATAAATATTCACATGAATCCTCCCAATATATATTTATATCTCTAGGTGATACCTACCAAGTCTTAACATTACCTTTTGGCACATAGATATCTTTATTAATTTTTTGATCCACTTTCAACACATAGTACTCTAACATGAAAATAACTAGATTAAGGTCCTTTATCTCAAATTTTTTGGGTAACTAACATTCGATGGTGAACAACATGTGCATAGGTCTTAGTTCATGATCTCCCCTTGCCTAGTTGAACATGTAAGTGGTTGAATCACCACTTATGATATAGGACATGTAGTTATGACCTTTTAGTATATCAAAATGATGGGTAGGTACAAGCTTTCAGTTGAAAATTTGCTACTGGTGATTTTATTATTATTGGATTATAAGATAGTTATTTTGTTATCTTTGATTATTCCAAGTTTGGGCTCAAAAATTAATACTTGACAACTCACAGTTCATTCATTTATGTATTTGTGCTGAATTTAAACCAACTATTATCACCTTAAGCATATGGTGACTCTAGATCTTTGATAACTATATTGTCTCCTTGATGACTATTTAGTTACTTACACATTATGTTAATAGTTATTATACCATCGTAAGCCTATTTCTTACTAGTTAAGGAAAGGTAATATGTCTTGGTCATCTTCATATCAATGACTTCAATCTTGCCATGGAAACTTAGCTTGACCACTCTAATCTATACATAATTGAGGTGATCAATTGGCTCTACCCACATATAATCTATGAGGCTAAGGGTGATAGGACCATAAATTAAGTATGACCTACCAATAGCTTCCCATGTCAATGTTGAGATCATATTCACATTACTCATAAAATCAAATATTGTATTAGGAATTTCATAACGTGTAAGCTCAATATCCATGTAGAAGTCAACATCCCAAGGTATCCTAGTTTTTACATACTAGACAATATTATATTTATGTTTTTTCCCTCATTATGCAAACTCTAGCAAATTTTGTAAGAAATTAGTGATATTCTATGATATATACTCATTGTGTAGTGTATTGGGTAACTTAGATTTTTTTTTAAAGAAATTATAACTCCTTCCTATTTCATTAATTATATAACTTATCCATACATATACACATCAATGGATATTTTATATCTTAATTAAACATTCTAATATTGTATATTTTGTATAACTTGAGTTGTTTGATACATTAAATTATTCTCCCTTATAGGAAAACCATATTGATTAGGCTGAATTTTTTTAATTCTTTATCTTTTAAAATTTCCCAAGGTGGAAATCATGATTATGTATGGAATTATATAGTAACTACCATGATTAAAGTCTTATCATTAGGTTAAACATTGATCAATTTTATATTGTGTATTGACTTCTCATTCTTTTCCTTCTCGAGCACTAGGTAGTGCTTTTATATGTTGACCTTCCATAATGTATTACACATAGTAGGTCTATCTCCAAGGATTAGTAGGCTAATTCTTAGCATAGTGATTGTATTTTCCACATAAATAACATGGCATAAACATTTGGTCTTAATGATTATCATTATTTCAACCTCTTTAATATCATCTTCGATGTCCTCCCTTATATCCTCCTTTTTAGCTATCTTTATTTTATTGGTATTCCCATCCTTATGAATATTGTCCAATTTATCCTATTTATTAGTTTTATTGTGCATTTTAGCCTCCATATTGGTGTTGAGGCAATCTTGGAACCTAATTAGATTTCTATGGATTCACATTATTCTTGAAAGATTGATATTGGTGATTTAGGGAAGATGGAATCAAGTTGACAAAAACCTCATGTTGGAAATATGGTGATAAATTTATCCATTGGGTAATTCCTTATGTCACACATTCCATATCACATCCAAGCCTAGGATAACTTGCTTTGTAATTAATAACTATTATGTAACAACTAGAAAGACATTCTTTATAATATCTTCTTTTAGCTCATAAAGAGATCCACAACTCTTCTCATCATGATTTGTCAAATTGAAAATGTTTCTATACATACTCTATAATTTCAAAAAATATCGATATAAAATATGGCACTTTGAAATAACATGTCCAACTACTTTAAAAATTTCAAAAAATCTATTTTATGTTTTAGATAGTCATTACTGTGGTGGTCTTCTTGACTACATTCTATACACCATAAGCCTAATTTAGGATTATTAGTATTGTGTATCTTATCCATTCTTCTCATAATTTAAATATCTAGTTTAGCTTCTATTTTATAACCTACTATTGTATGGTTGCCATAATCATATATTTACTCCATGCGTAGAGTAATAGATCAAGGATTAGCCTTAGTTAGAAATTGAGAATAAATAATAATAAATATAATTATTGGTTTCAGCCCTTCTATAAACATAACATCCTTATCCTTCTCTTCTAATATGAAATCGATCTTATTCATAACATCATAAAATCTATGATTATAGTCTTTGATCAATTCTATAGATTTTTTTCAAGTCTCTTTTAGGTCTTGAATAGTTAAACTTGTATATTTATTCACCTTTAACTCTACTAATAATATATATTTAACTTACACAAGATCAAAAGTATTGAAACGTCTTTTAAAAGTGAACTCTACGATTTGCCCTGACAAACACCCTACAAGTTTCAATTTCTTAAAATCATGAAATATTACCCACTTAACATTATATTTCATAGAAAAATTTACCATGTATTTCTCATGATCTATAGACCCATCATATTTCATTAATTGAATAAACATGGCAACATTCAGTGACATAGTTGTCACACTCGAAGTTACTAATACTATTTTATGCATAATGTTAACTATGACTATAGGTGTATATGAACTAATGAATAAGACTATATGTGGTTTCACACTATTTATTGTGACTAAGGAATTATTTTCACTAGCATTTTTATGTGGCTTAAAAAGGAATCTAAATTCTTCTGTCTTCTTATTTAATGCTAAATTTGTATTCACACTTAGCTTACCAAACTTATTTATAAAGGAATCAAACCAATTTGTATCTAGTTCTTATCTCACACTTATTATTCTCCTAAATAATTTATTTGGATGGGGAGATGCATACTCTTAAAGTGAATAATATTTAATTTTAACTTATTATAACTTTGAATATGGACCTACTATAGTTCTACATTTGAATTTAATTTATTCCCAAGAATATTCCTTCCCTTCCCAGGTCCAACCAATATCTATATCACTAACTACAATCCATTTATATCTTCTATTTGCTCTGTTTCTATCCTATCTTCTTGTACTTACTCCATGATCTCCATATCTTTCCTATTTCTATTTCATCCTTCATATTCATCAATCCATTCTACATACTCTATGCATTCTTTACTTTTAACATCTGTCACATCCTATCTATATATTTCCATCTCCAAAATCTTCTACTCTATTCATAATTAATTATGGATTACTCATTTTATTCTATATTTTATATTAATATAGTTACCTTTCTAATCTTACAATTTTATTCTTGATCTGGTTCTCCTCCTCCTCTATATTATTGGTTCAAGTTCAATTTTCTCTACTCAACTCTGTATCATTCATTCTATCCATCATGTGACCCCTTTATAATAGTTCTCGAAGTAACTCCTAAATATTAGTAGGAGTAGGTACCATGGCCTTTTCCATAACTAATATTTAAATCAAAGTAAGTAGTCACTGAAGAAACTTACCATGGATTCCTTTGACAAATATGTCTTACATAGATTAAACATCAAAATAATTTTCCATAATAAATTTTATGATATAGACATCAATTTTAGTATTGGTCCAAAAGACCATAACATAGTTCCATTCAATATCTAGACTTTGTAATCTCTCTAACTTTTCTTCTATCAGGACTATACACTCTTTTCTTCTTAGATAAAAATAATAATCTAGTATTGACAACCATACAACTAGCAATCTAAGTGATTTGAACTAGAAAATTTCATAAACCTCTTTGTACATATGCTCTTAAATAAGATTTTCCATAGTTATTTTATTCTCTCTTCCTCCTCTATAATGATTTGGATTCTTTCATCCAACTATGTTTCCAAATCTCTATATCCTGGGAACAATCTCAACATATTTCAAAAAGTTCCATGCTCATCACACCATTATTAGTAGAAGTTACTAGAAAGTACCAAAATATGCTAATTACAGGGATAACATACGTAATTAATAAAAAATAGTATAGTAATCAATAGTTTAAACTAAATGATGCCATTAAAGACTAAGTCACATTTATTATATTAAGACATACAAAATTAATACTTATAGAACAATCTGCATAAATGTATATGAATAATAGATTAAAATATCCATTATACATACTATGCATAGCTCATAAATAAAATAAATATATAAAAACCATCTATCACACATACAAAATCATTATCAATTACAACTAGGCATTATTTATAATATTTTTAACAATGTTATCTCTTCATCTTCTAAGCTTTTTCTATGCCAAAAATAAGTTAGTCATCGTATTTTGAGATCAACAACTACTCTATCCATGGTCAAATCCATCCAAAATACAATAAAAATTATAAAATAGATCAATTATCACTTGTGTTCATCAACTATACTTTATAATTTTAGTTATCCTTGTTCTTCATCTAACATGTATATTGTAATTTCATTTATGACATGCATTTTTATCTATTTTATTATTTTCAGTAGCCTAAACAAAAACATTTCAATCGTTTGTTGATATAAGAGTAAAATCATACATGTTGCTGAGGCTTGGTGTTGAATATACACCTAGTTTATGGATCATACTAGTATTAGATCTACTTCAATTTCAATTTTATTTATTTTGTATGGTTTTTTATGTTTACATTATAGTATATTTATGTTAGTATAAAAAGTAAGGTTAATTGTCATGGTATCCTATTTCACTTTGAATAAGACATTTACATATGAAAGTGGAAGTAAGAAATCATGATTATAGCATGTTTTGATAAAGAATAATAAAATCATTGCCAAATATCAAAATATTAACATTGAAAACAACTAATGAAAATGAATAAAGGAACATTTTTATAATGAAAAGTAAGCAAACTCTAAAAGTGAGACAAGATATTTGACAAGTGAGAAAATCATAAAATTAAGAAAAACTCCACAATCTATTAAAATACTTAAAAAATGTTCAACTCCAAGTATGCATAAATTATAAGCTAATTTAGAGAGAGAGAGAGAGAGAGAGAGAGAGAGAGAGAGAGAGAGAGAGAGAGAGAGAGAGAGAGAGAGAGAGAGAGAGAGAGAGAGAGAGAGAGAGAGAGGACCTTAAGCCATAAAAGCATTATAATAATGCAAGAGTAGTATTATGAAACAAGGTAGTTATGTCAAAGAGAGGAGGATAAGGCTCTTCAAATCGAGAAAGATTAAGGATGACGTAGTTACAATAATACCATCATGACCTCACATGGCCTTGTTGGTGTGTGACACATTTCCTATTTGAAAATAAAGTGAGTGAAAGTGTGTGCTATATGGGGGAGGATTTACTTATGGACGTAACTCACAAATAAAACAAAGGTATAAAAGAGATGAGAGCCACATCAAAAATTTAGGATAAATTTAGTTATAATAATAATAAATACACACATTATAGAGACATAAAATAAATCTAAACTATCCTAAAAGACTAAAATATGGTTAATATATAGCACTCACCATTAGACTTAATTTGGGGTTACAAAAGTGGATAAAGCTTTAAATAAATAAAGAATGGAATTGAAGTAGCATTAATCTCCCCCTTAATAGGAACTAAAAATTTTTGATAAAGGAATGGATATAAGGTGTCTCAAAAAGTCCCAATGATAAAGGTTTGATCATCAACAGTCTCTAAAAATCCTCTATTGATTAGGTGGTGAATTACTAATAGAAAAAGAACAACATTAGGGAGAAATGATCTACTACATTTTGTAAAATAAATAAGCTAACACCGATATTTAAAGTTAAGGAAAAGATTTTCTATTACAAGGATGATCTATATATATAATTGACTAAAAGCATATCTATAGAGAAAAATTGAGCTAAAGATAACTGCCATCAAAAAGTGCAAAATATTGCATAAAAATAAGTTAGTACATATAATAAAAACATATTTAATTTACAATAGAAAACAAGAAATGCATAGAGAGATTGAATTTATCAAAAGGGAGATAAATAAGATGTGTCATTTACAAAGTCTATTCATCATAAAATAATTAAAGAATTATCATAAGAAGACATATCAAAGTATCTAGAGGATTTATTAGTCTTATGAAACCAAATATTTTAAACTTAGAAGTAGGTTTTTTATTGGTTTTACAATAATTAAAAATAACATGAGTGGATTTACCACAATATTTACATGGATGTAATTTCTAACAGTTAGAGATAGGATGCCTTTCTTTTCCACAATGCTCACAAGTTTCACCATTTAAAAAAAAGGATGAATATTAAAAGTATTATAATCAAAATAAGTTTTATTATAAATAATTTGGTGTAAAAGACAATAAAATTTCAACTTCATATTAGAATCACTAAAACTGAGACGTTTATAATTTGCATGAGAATCAATCATTGACTTTTATTCTAAAGAAATATATATATACAAGTTTTCCACATGAGATAATTGATTAGAACGTATTAGGCATTAAAACACTCAATATAGGGTGGGCCCCTATAAATTTTGTAGTGTATTTCATTTCCAAAATCATATAGAAAGTTGTGAACGGGTATTAATCCTTATATTTTGTAGAATGATGATGTGTTTAGTAATGGTCTTTTCATCAATTAATTTTTTTTGTGGTGGTCACTAATTATTAATTTTCATAATGTCCATTTTGTGGTTTTTACCTAAGTTCATGCTATCAATATTTTTATACAATATATACTAAATCACACACACACACACACACACACACACACACACACACACACACACACACACATCTTCTTAGTGTTGGTTCTCTTGGCTTGAGGTAAAAGTTATATTTTGTCTTCATCAAGAGTAATTTCATGGGGCTATTGATGTTTGGATTAAGGTAAGCTCACCTTGTACTTGTGTGAAACCTAGTCCAGGCACATCAAGAGGTCCGAGTCTCCCCTTAACATAAACAAGATACAAATAACCAAAAAAATAAAAGGACCCTATCGAAAAAGGAAATAATAGTGAAAAGAGAAGAAAGAATCAAGGAAAATAAGGAAAAAAAATATAATAAAAATTATTTTAACCTATTATAGGAACTAGTCAGTTCTATATTTACAAAAAACCAACTTGGACTAAAAGAATAAAAGTCCTAGGTATCTAATGGAAATAACAACTTATTTTGACTAGTATGGGGGTCAACCAATTTTAGCTAGACTTAAATAAATCCTAGACTAAAGGTGCAAGAGGCCCATATCTTAGAAAGAACCATCGAGGTCTCAAGGGGACACAAACCCAAAAAGTATGAAAAAGAAACCACCAAATTATTGTTTTACTAAATCTAAAACTAGTATAGGTACATAAGGAGTCCAAGGTCTTGATAAATATGCAATAAATAGGAGTGGGGGATAGCCTACACAAAATAAGTGGGGGCCCAAGTCTCAATAATATCCCGTGCATCTAATTTTGACAAGATTGGGAACAAATAATGGACCCATAGAGTGATTAAGACTAGATTAAAAACCATCATTGACATAAATGAGGTCCATGTATCTATAAATAAATGAAGAGATAAACTCATATGGGGTCCCAAATGAGTCTCAAACTTCATAAAATAATACTAAAAGCTAAGTGAGATAAACATGCTAACATTGAAGGTTTTATATGATCCCTCAAATTAGAAAATTCAAGTATTTTCCAAGATTTGGGACCAGCCTTAGTAGAGATGGAGGCCCAAGTCTCAACCCAAAGACAATAAAAATAATTTATGGGGTCCCTAAAGCATGTACTTACAATAGAAAGAAGGAACAAAGAGTCATCCAAACATTTTCCCCAAATAGAGAAGGAGAAACTTCTATGTCCATAAAGGATCTGGATCCAATAAAACTAAAGACTAATCCCAATAGAGCCAAATGGGTTCCTAAAATGCCTAAAAAATAGAATAGAGAGGTGAAAATCCAATGCACTAAGGCAAGATTCTACAGAGAATATTTGAGTCATTATGGAGATGGAATCTATAGGGGATTCATGGATCAATCTAAAGAAGTATTCCATCAGGAATCCACCAAACTTTCCTTCACAATATCTAATTATAATGATTTTGATTAATTACTTTGGATAAAAATATTGTGGCACCTAAGAATCAGAGAGACTCTATTGCATCTTGAACTAGGCTTACAATGAAACATTTGGTGCTTTCATAATAAAACTAATGGTGGTACCAACTAGGAACACCATTATGTTGAAACCATGGTTTACATAATTGTAAACCCTCTTTAACGAGTGAAGCATTATATATTTCATTAATATTGGTGTAGGAGATAGCCTAGATAGAAGAAGAAGAGGCTCAAATCTAAAATGGAATTAAAACATATGAGTTTTATTAGATCAAGAACTAGCCTGGGTACCTCAGGAGGTCCAGGTATATAATATAAAAAATACTTCCTTGATATATTCTATAAACTAACACATAATAAAGATCATAGGAACCATATTGAAAATATTAAGTCACTTGAAAATTATTTCTTTCTTAGAACAATAAAACACATAAAACTGAAGTTTTCATTAAACTAGTAAAACCTAAGAATTATTACATATAACTAATGCTGAAGTCTAAAAGACAGGGCACATCATTTCCTCAAAATAGAGAAACATCCAATCTATGTTTAAATCATAAACAAATAAAAGTGTCCTAATAAGTTTTTTATAACAAAGAGAATCTTGGAGGTTTTTATCCTAACATTGTTGACCATGAGTCCAACCTTCCCCCTAGCCTCCCCTAGCCCACCTTGTTATTCCTTCTAACCAAACACCAAAATTGGTCCAACACATCCCGCGTTCTTTTGAACAATTTAGGCACCACATAATCTAGTAAAATCCTAATAAGTTTATCTTGCTTTTACAACTCCATGATTCTTGGATTAAGTAGGATAGGTATGGAACAAGATAATCATTTCGTATATATCTAAAAAAAAACATGGATATTACTCTAAAATTGGAACCACCTTAATCTAATTCTTCCCAACCATAGAAAGATAAAACCCTTGTAAGGACCTATCAAGATGGTGATACCTCTTGAAAGGGATAGGTTTTCCATTCCAACCAATTTCAAAAATAATGAACCAAGGGTGCCACTAGAAAGAGATCCTAAGAGTAGCTCTCATTACCACACCTGACAAAAATAGATAAACCTATGATCGAATCAGATCTTAGAACCATAGATGATGTTATGGAAATAAAATTTGAGTGGTCTTTATCTAGAAACCATGTGAAACCACAATATATTAGTCTAAAAAATTGGTTAAACTTTGTTGAGAGAGAGCCATAACAAAGATATTGCTAGTTTAAGAAAAACCATCCTTTTCTCTCACCTGAATATGTAAAATCCAAGTAGAGTGGATAATGATAGCAGATCAAAATAATGCATGTCATCATCCTCATCTCCATCTCCCTTGTATTCCTCCATCTCTGCACACAAATTCAAACTTTCACCCCCGCTCCCTTGATTGACATATGAGGCTATTGATGTTGTTATAAAATAAATGTTAAATAAGATATCTATACATATCCCGTGACACTAGTGGAAGGATTAAAATTGGTATGTTAAATCCCATTCCTTAATAATACTCTCAATAAGGAATATAAAAGGATTTTACCTTAGCTTATCATGTATCAAAATCTAAATGAGATGGTTTCTCCACTCTATTGCTCACACTTGGAGAAATATATTTCAAACTATATGAATCTCTCTTCTTGAGCAAAATCTTACTCATTATTTTGTTTCTTTTTTTATCAAGGATTTATCTTGGGGTATGCCATTATGTATTCAGATGTTTTTTATCCCACATGTCCTTTTGATAGAAAAATTGAGATTGTTAAGTATTTGTTTTAGTTATGAAACAAACTTATATGACCTGGGCAAGGATCCATGATTTTTTCAAATCAGTTTTTCCATTTATTTCGTTGGTGTTTATAGTATTCATACAATTTTATTTAGTTTTCCTTCATTGTTTCATTTTTGTGTACATTGGGAAAGTTTA
>JARHVA010007220.1:472500-505000 GCA_037957365.1 Torreya grandis
ATACTCATCATGAATATCAATTGTCTCACCTATTAATATATTCTTGAACTACTCAATTTCCATTCTAAAATATGGGTAAGTATCATATAATTCTTGGATAGCTTCAAATCTAGCTACTTTACTCACCATAGTACTTAATAATGCTACTCTTGTGTTCAATGCACCGGTGATTTGATTTTATTTCCTTAATTTATATTTCAACATAAACATTATACCCCTACTAGAAAGAAACCCACATTACATGCCTACTATTCAACTTCTTTTGTGTATTCACATACTTTAAAGCCTCATGATATGTAAATAGTATAAACTCTTTATGCACCAAGTAATGACTCTAATTTTTTAATTCTTGTATAATTTCATAAAGTTCAACATCATGAGTAGAATACTTTGTTCTTACCTCATTCAATTTCTCATTGAAATATGATATTGGCTTTCCTTCTTGACTCAAACCAATACCAATTCCTATAAATGAAGCATCACAATCAACCTTAAACACTTTGATAAACTTTGGTAATGCTAAAATTGGTCTTTTTATAATCTTCTTCTTCAAAAATTTTAAATGTTATGTGGCTTCTCTATTCCATGTAAATTTCTTCCCTCTTATACAATCTATTATTGGTACCACAATACTACTAAATTTTTTAATAAATTTTCTATAAAAAGTTACTAAACCATGGAAACTTCTTACCTCTGTAATGCTTTTTAGAATATGCCACTCAAAAATTGCCTTTATCTTTATTTTTTTTTATTTTCACACCATTTGATGAAACTAAAATTTTTTAAAATATGAAACTATTCTACATAAACTTGTACTTCTTCAAATTTACATACAACTTCTCATTTCTTAATAAATCTAATATCTTTCTCAAATGCTGTAAGTTTTCTTATTTAGTCTTATTGAATATCAAATTATCATCAAAATAAAAAAAACTAAAACTTACTAATATATTTTTGTAGCATTATGTTTGTCACCGTTATAAATGTGCTAGGTGCATTAGATAATTCGAATGACATCACCATCCATTCATATAAATTATCCCTAGTCTTGAATGCATTTTTCCACTCATCTAATTCATGAATTTGAATATGATAGTAACCACTCCTTAAATCAATCTTGGTAATATACTTTGCTCCTTCAATCACATCCATTAATCATCCAAATGAGGTATAGAAAATTTATACTTTAATGTAATTTTTTAAATTTCTCTACTATGCACACACATTCTCCATCCTCCATATTTATTTAGAGTTAGCAATGCTAGTATTATAGATGAACTCATACTCTCTCTTATGATCTTCTTTCTCAACAATTTAGTAACATGTTTATTTAATTTTGCATGTTCTATTGGACTCATCTTATAAGTTATTTGCTAGGTTAAAGATTATCCTAAAATCTAATCAATGTGATGTTGAATATATCTCTTTAGTGGTAAATAATATGATATTTCATTAGGCATAACACCAGTATATTATTTCAACACTCTTTCTCCTTCTATTAGTATTAACACAATTTTTGTTTCTTTATTATTTACTACTAATGCATAATAGCAACCTACTACCTTCATATCTTGGATAAATTTTTTAGTAGAGAGCATTCTTTTTATCTTCTCTTCTTCTTTCAGAGGTAACAAAACTATCTTTGTACCATCTTTCATGAAAGTGTACATGTTCTTTACTCCATCATGAATTACGTTTTTTTGTCCAATTACCACAGTCTTCCCAATAACATATGGCATGCATCCATCAAAATAACATCATATAATATTCCATCATTATAACTTTTTATTAATAAAACCTTGATTAAGCACCTTTTATCTACTGTAACCTCATCCTCTTTCTTAAACCATAAAATTCGATAAAGATTAAGATGTTTTTTACATTACAGATTTAGATTCTCTATCATTTATTTAGAAACAATATTTTCACAACTACTACCATCTCTAATTACTTAGCATAGCTTTCCATCTAAAGTACATCTTGTTCAAAAAATATTTGATCACAACCATACATCACCACCTTCCTTATTATGCACTTGTTACTTCCTTGGAGTGGTCATGATTCTTCTCATCATAAGATTCTCTCTTACATTTGTAGGTGTAACTTAAGTATTTTGCTCCTCTATCTCAACCTAAACTAGATTTACTCTTGGACAATCTTCTTGCCTCCTTTTTTGATCTGGATGCTGTAGACACTCAAATGCTCTATGGCCTTTTTATCCACATCTATAATATACATAAGATCCACATTGATTCAAAAAAAATCTTCTAGTACCACCGTAACCTCATCCTCTTTGAAATCCTTTTCCTCTTTATTGGTATTAAAACCCTTGTCTATTATCATCTTTCCTTTTTGGACCACGTGACGATTCACCTTTATTGATATTAGACCCAACTCTAGTGGTATTAAATCCATCTCATCCCATATTTGGAGGAGATCTGCCTCTTCTTCGACCATGAGATGTTTTTCTAAAATTCTATATATATATTTTTATTGTCTTCAAAGCTAATTGATAAGCCTCCTCTATGCAAAGTATTCTATGCATACTTAATTTATATTGAATAGAATATTCTATAATATTTACATACCTTACATCTATTTTCTCTTTTGTTTCATCATGCTCCACTTGTATGGAAAGCTTATACATTTTATCTATATACTCTGATCTTTTTGTCTCAAATTCTAGAATCTTATGTATATGGTTTGTGAAAAATCCACATGATAAAAGTTCTCCCTCAACTTCTTCTCTATATTTTTCCATGAATTAATATTCTCTTTACCTTTCATCTATCTCTCTTTCTATAGGTGACCCCATAAAATCATTACACGACCTTTCAATTTCATGTATGCAAATTTTACCTTCTTATCTTCTCTCATAGTCTTCCACTCAAAGAATTTCTCCATGCCATTCATCCAATCTATCAACTCCTCTAGTTTTAAATTGCCTCCATAATATGGAACGTCATCTTTTATTCTTTCATTTTTTTTTTCAAAACCCCAAATGATTCTTTCTTGCATTGATGGTGGCTTCTCTTGTTGTACTTATTCTTGCTAAATTTTTTTTATCATGATTTAAGTTACCCTTGGCTTCATCACCACCTACTCTTCTTTCCTGATTGGTGATAATCTCTATTAATTATTGAACTTACATTTGCAACTCTTTTATAGTCTAGTGCATATGTGAAGTACCTCTTCATCCTTTTGTCATATCTTTCTCCTCTAAGATTTGAACTTACTCTGATACCAGATAATGAAATTAAAAACAATCAAGATAATAAAATTATCAATAGGCCATGATATGAAAAAATAACTCATAATTGATTCGTATTAAGTAACTTTAAATAATTTCAAACTCAAACCATGCTTAAATAAGCTTAAACATAGAAATTAGAGTTTACATGCAATTTTTTTTTTCTTTTTAAAAAAATTAAAAAAAATTATTCTTAGGAGCTACTATTTATAGTAAGTTCGCATGCAAGCATGCACAGCTCTAAATATCTTACGAAATATTCTTAACACTATAATTAGACTATGGGATGAAATTCAACTAAAGTTAACGTCCAATCCTTAAAATATACAATTTCTGAAAAAAATCCTAAAAAAATAATTAAATCATAATTTTGGTCTCTCAAATGATCACGTATGGCCTCCAAAAAATATAAAAAAACATCATTATATAGATCAAACTATCTATAAAGCAACGAACATTTTGAGATGATTATTTTGGTTCTTGGAAGAGCTAAAACGGAGCTACGGGTCAAAAGATATGGCCTCCAAAAGGTTGGCCTATTTTTTTTGCTTAAGAAATTAACAAATATATGAATGACAATGTATTTTATAGCTTCCCGATTAAAGAATTGAACAATGTTTTCATTTGTTAATAAATATTTTGTTATAGTTATTATCCTTCTTACTTCTCTTTATTAATATGGTGTTCTTCATGAAGACTCCTTTATTTAACTTCTATTATTATTATTATTATTATTATTATTATTATTATTATTATTATTATTATTATTATTATTATTATTATTATTATTATTATTATTATTATTATTTAGCTTTGAAATCTAGTTCTCTTGGCTCTAATAAACTACCGCTAATAACATAAAGAATGTTGGTTGAAAAAAATGGATGAGTGGGATCATTTACTTACTATTAGTCATCTCTTTGTTAGGGTTGCTTAATTTCTTTATGATTTTATAATATTTTATTAAACATACGGTTGATCATATTAAAATTTCAAGATATTTTGCAAATATTTTTTACGTGCCCAGTTTAATAAACTTTCAAACATGAAGAATGTCGCTATCTTTTATAAGGTAAGTACTATAAACCCTCCTACGTACATATATAGAGAGGGGAGGTTTGTATAAATCTAGTCTTCAATTTAAAAATAGAAATCTCTTCACCATATGGTGAAGACAGAACAAGCATTCTTGTTAAACCTTATTGCAGTAAACTTATTTTTTCTAGTTAGAACCTATTGCAATAAACATATCTATGTCACATACACTGTAGAAAAACACATCTTTGTTCATATCATTTAAAACAAAACATCCACCATAAGCACTATTTTGTAACACCCAATTTGTTTTATTTACAATAATGCATTATAAAATTAATGAATTAAAACAATGGCATTATTGAAAAGTGATGCTAAAGTGCAGTTCACTCAGTTCTATTTTTAGACTATTAGTGTAAATTTAGTTTGCATGAATAGTTTTTTGTGGAGCTAAATTTAGACAGTTAGTTAATTTTTAGTTAATATATTTTTTAGAAAAAATAAAGACTTAGAAAGGCTAGAGTTAGTTTTAGTTGCTATTACATGTAAATTATTATTTAGATAAATTTAAAATATTTTATTCAATATTTAGAAAAACATGTTCACATGCAATTCTATTAATACATTGTAATTGATCTTTATTTTCAAGAAGAAGAAGAAGAAGAAGAGGGAAAATGATTCCAATTTTTTGAAGAAGTATTTTTCTATTTTTGCAATTTTTATCTCTTATGTATTATGAATATTGCATATATTTGGCTATGATTTAATTTTATTTAAAAATTCTACATCTTGTATCAGAGCAGGTATTTTTTATTTTGGGTTAAAGATTTAGTAGTTGGAATTTTGCCAAAAAAATTATCATGTCAAATTCTAACTCCTTGCCCATTCTAGAATTTGATGGAAATGAGTATGATTATTGGTGTATCAAAATGATGACTTTATTGATAGAAAAAGATTTGTGGGAGATTATTGAATCAGGTTATGTAGAGCCAGCTGATTGGAATGCCCTCACAACAAATGATAAAACATATAAGAAGGACGCTAAGAACAAGAATGATCAAGCCTTATTTCATATTCAAATAGCTCTAGATAAGAGCATATTTCCATGATTTATAGGAGCAAAGATAGTAGAGGATGCTTGGAAGACTCTAAAAGAAGCTTACCAAGGTAGTGATCAAGTCAAAGTTATCAAGTTACAGACATTGAAAAGAGAATTTGAAAATTTAAAGATGCAAGAAGCTGAAAGTGTGAGTACCTATTGTGTCAGAGTAAAAGATGTGGTTAATAAGATGGCTACACTTGGTGAAATTGTGAACAATGAGGTTGTGATCAAAAAGGTGTTGAGGAATCTCACACCAAGGTGGAACCATGTTGCCATAATCATAGAAGAAAACAAGAATTTGTCTACCCTTCAATTTGATCATCTAGTTGGATATTTGATGTCTCATGAAGAAAGATTGAGAGATTCATTTGGAGAAAGTGATGAGAAAGATTTTTCCTCCAAATTAAAAATCACAAAGAATGAAGATGCCCATAGTAGCATCAAAATTAATCAAGTCCAAGGTAGAGGTCAAATCATAATTACTCAAGAAGAAATAGAGGTAGAGGTGGTTTTCAAGGAAGAGGTGGTTTTAGAGAAAGAGGTAGAGGGCGATTTGATAAAAAGAAATATCTAGTGTTATCATTGTAACATGTATGGCCACTTTAATTATGAGTGTAGATTAAAAGAAGGTAATAATAGTAAAAGCATTCATTATGCTTAAGAAGGTGATGAGAATCCTCCAGATAGTTTATTTTTATCTTATGTCAAAGCTGAAAATATTTCTAAAGATGTTTGGTATTTAGATTCAGAATGTTCTAACCACATGTCAAGGAATGACAAACTTTTTTCTATAATGGATAAAAGTTTTAAATCCAAGATCAAACTTGGTGATGACAAATCATTGGAGGTTGCTGCAAAATGAGCTATGGAAGTCCATACAAAAGAAGGTATGAAGAGTGTTAAAGACATTTATTACACTCCAAATTTAAAGCATAATTTGTTGAGTGTTGGAAAATTATGTGAGAAAAATTATAAAGTTGTATTTGAAAATCAACAGTGTATAATTTATGATAAGAATCAAGGAAATAGGGTGGTAACAGTTGTGCTTATGACAAAGAATAGGATGTTTCCATTGAAGTTTGGTGAACATAACAAGAACCTTGTCAATATGGCATATGAAGATACAAGTTGGTTGTGGCATCTCAGGTATGGGCATTTAAATTTTCATAGTTTGAAGATTCTAACATCAAAAGCATTAGTTTCTGGTTTACCTAAGGTTGAAGAGCATAAGGAAGTTTGTGCAGGATGTGCTAAAGGAAAACATGCAAGAGAGAAATTTCCAAAAGGAAATGCATGGAGGGCCCATTATCCACTCCAGTTAGTTCATTTAGACATTTATGGTCCTATGCAAACAAAGATTTTGGGTAAGTCATCATATTTCATTACTTTTATTGATGATTACTCATGATAGTGTTGGGTTTATTTTTTGAAGACCAAAGGTGAAGCTCTTGAGACATTCAAGAGGTTTAGAGCCCTTGTAGAAAATGAAAAAAGGTGGAAAATCAAATGCTTAAGGACTGATCGTGGAGGAGAATTTTGTTCAAAAGCCTTTCAAGGTTATTGTGATATGCATGGCATTAGAAGACAACTCACCATTGCATACAAATCTCAACAAAATGGTGTAGCTGAAAGGAAGAATCATATAGTAGTGGAGATGGCACGAAGCATGCCACAAACAAAGGGATTAAGTAATTCTTTTTGGGGAGATGTAGTTGGTACAGTAGTATATATTCTCAATCAAAGTCCCACTAGTGTATTTGACAGGATGACTCAGTTTGAAACCTGGTATGAGAAAAAGCCAAATTTTAATTATTTCAAAGTTTTTGGTTGCTTAGCCTATGTTCATGTTCCTGATCAAAAGAGGTAAAAGTTAGATCCCAAAAGTGAGTCATGTATTTTTGTTGGATATAGTGAGAAAATTAAGGCTTATAGGTTATATAATCCTCTCACTAATAAGCTTATTGTGTCAAGAGATGTGATTTTTGATGAAGGGGGAGTTTATGGTCATCAAACGGCCATATGGAGAAGTCAAAATCTATTTTAAATGAAGTTATTATGGATGATATTGATCATGGGAAACCCACTAATATTTTTGTTATAAGTGCTACAAATCCACCAAGTAACCCCTCATCTAGTTATTCAATTCCATGTGTAAGTCCAGATTCAAGTCCTAGTTTTGCAAGGAAGGTAAGAAGATTGAGTGACATTTATCAAAGGAGTTCAAATCATTCACATGAAGAAAATCCAAGAGGCAAGACACATAATTTTGATTTACTCACCAAGGCTGATTTTGAACCATCATGTTTTGAAGATGCATATACTAATGAGGTTTGGATGCAAGAAATGCAAAAAGAGATGGATTCTATTCACAGGAATGACACTTGGGAGCTTACAAAGCTTCCACATGACAAGAAGAAGATTGACACCAAATGGGTCTACAAGACTAAGTGTAATAGTGATGGAAGTGTTGAAAGGTACAAGGTGAGATTAGTTGCTAAAAGCTTCACACAAAAGTATGGCATTGATTATGAAGAGACATTTGCACTAGTAGCAAGACAAGAGACTATTAGAATGCTAATTTCATTAGCAGCTCAAAAAAATTGGAGCATCCATCATATGGATGTGAAAAGTGCCTTCTTGAATGGGTACTTAGAAGAAGAAGTATATGTGGAACAACCACAAGATTTTGAAGTGCAAGGAAAAGAAAATCATGTCTACAAGTTAAAGAAGGCTTTGTATGGCCTCAAACAAGCACCAAGAGCATGGTATGCTAGGATTGATGGATATTTTCAAGAGAATAACTTTCAAAGAAGTAAGAGTGAACCTACCCTTTACTTAAAACAAGAAGGTAATGATATTATGATTGCAAGTTTGTATGTTGATGACTTGTTGTATATAGGTAGCAGTTATATGATGAAGGATGAATTCAAAATTTTCATGATGAATGAATTTGAGATGAAAGATTTAGGCCTTATGAAATATTTTATAGGAATGGAGGTTTATCAAAGGGAGAATAAATTTTTCATTTGTCAAACAATGTATGTTAAAGATATGTTGAAGAAACTTGATATGGTTGATTGTAAACCAGTCTCCAGTCCAGTTACTCATGGAGTTGTGTTGTGTAGAGATGATGGTGATGAAAGAGTTGATGAGACAACCAATAGAAATATTGTCAGAAGTTTAATGTTTCTAACTCACACAAGACCTTAAATTGCTTATTCAGTTTCACTTATTTCAAGGTACATGACAGAGCCATCAGAAATACATATGAAGGCAGCCAAGAGAATTTTGAGGTATGTGAAAGGCACTCTAGTTTTTGGTATTCATTACTACACTTCTAAAAGGTTCAATCTTGTTGGTTTTAGTGATTTTGATTAGGGAGGTAGTTTGGATGACTGAAATTCAACATCCAGTAATTGTTTTTCTTTTGGTTCTGGTTTGATTACTTGGAGCTAAAAGAAGCAAAGTATAGTGCAGTCACTTCAGCAGGTACACAAGCATTATGGCTTAGAAAACTTCTTGACGAAATTGGAGAGATTGAAGTTCAGCCCACATTTATTTTTTGTGATAATATTAGTGCTATCAAATTGTACAAGAATCCAGTCCATCACAGCAGGACAAATCATTTTGATTTAAGGCATCATTTTATCTGAGATTTAACGCAGATGAAGGTAGTAGAATTGAAATACATCAACACTAACGAACAATTGGCAGATATCTTCATGAAAGTAGTTGCAACAGATCAATTTTTGACACTCAGAGATCAAATTGTGACCCCGCTCAGCAACAAGGGGGAGTATGTTCAAAAGTGATGCTGAAGTGCAGTTCACTCAGTTCTATTGTTAGACTATTAGTGTAAATTTAGTTTGCATGAATAGTTTTTTGTGGAGCTAAATTTAGACAGTTAGTTAATTTTTAGTTAATATATTTTTTAGAAAAAATAAAGCTTTAGAAAGGCTAGAGTTAGTTTTAGTTGCTATTACATGCAAATTATTATTTAGATAAATTTAAAATATTTTATTCAATAATTAGAAAAGCATGTTCATATGCAATTCTATTAATACATTGTAATTGATCTTTATTTTCAAGAAGAAGAAGAAGGAGAATGATTCCAATCTTTTGAAGAAGAAGTATTTTTTATTTTTGCAACTCTTATCTCTTCTGTATTATGAATATTGCATATATTTGAATATGATTTAATTTTATTTAGAAATTCTACAGGCATTTATATATAAGATCAAAAATTTATTAAATCCCTAACGTGATATAGTGTCTTTATATTCCTTGATCCCACCGTGATAGAGTGAATGAGTTGGAGGATGGGGACGTAGAGTCTATATATTCTTAAATGAACGAGCATCCATAGGTTAGAGAGCATAGTTAGAAAGCACAGATGAGTTGTAGAATTTAAACATGTTTCAAAAGTTTTCAAAAGAATTCGATCGAATATATACTCTTCAATTTTTGAGATGAATTAATTTTACATAAATTTGTTTATGCTGTTATTTTCTGGATTAAAATTTTTCTTTGAAAATAAAAGTAATTTAATAAGAGGAATAAAATGAGACTTTTCATATAGAGCCACTCATTTTTTCCTAAGCTGATACTAAAAGGTCTTAAAATATTTTTTTGTTTACAGAACACCTTGAACAATAATTTTACAAATATTTTTAATTTAATAAAAATCTGAAGTATTTGTTTATATAGAATTTTTAAATTTATTACTATAAAAAAATTTAAAATTCATAGATTTATTAAAGTGGAAATGATTTTTAGATTTCTTTATGATATATTGAAATTTTTTATTAAGTGTCCTTTAAAATCACAGTTTAAACTGAAAAACATTAATTATTCATACACTCGAAAAAATTCATAAATATTATTATTATTTTTTTAAATTACAATATAATAAAATAAAATAAATAAATAATAGTAGTCAGGACTTTAAATTTGGTAATAGTATACCATTCATTTGATTTTTTAAAATCATTAAATATCATTTTATATTTTATTTCTTCTCATTATAAAAGGCCAAAATAATACTTTAAATTGTCAAATCTAAAAGGTAAATGTTAAAATAACTCTTCAAATTAAAATACTCAGGGCCATCAAACTTAATCAGCCATGGATATGCTAGCTTACCTCCTAAAAGCCCTTATGGGACATTCATTTTCGCTTGCATTTTTTTTTATAGGGGAGTCTTTTTTCCTTGCGATATTATGTGTATACAGAGTCTCTTCTGAAACTGAGCATATGTTTTATTTATATATAAGCTTTTTCACTAGATTTTTTTGTTATTATTATTTTTTCTTTTCCTTTTTTAAAGAGTGTATACTAATACAAAAATGATTTGTCACATTTTTTAAGATTATAATTTTAATTAGTTATTTATATTTTATATTATTTTAATTTATTTGATTTTTTTTTATTATAATATTTATATTGATATGTGTTCGTAAATTTTCACTAACCACCTTATTATTATAATTATTATAAAATATTATTTTTCAAATAATAATAATTATATTAATGTCTTCTAGTAACTGCCTTTTCAGATTCTTTAAAACATAAATTTACAGACACAAATGAATGGTCGGTCATGTCTAAAAAGCTAAGCTTTCTAAAAGTGCTCAGAATTTCAACCTGCATTAAGTATTAAAAAAAGGAGGATTTAATATTGCTTATAATTAAACGGCATTTATACGCTGAAAAGAAAAAGGAGATGCCACTGGAATGTCAATAATATCATTGACGCCATTGTACGATTCCTATTAACATTCCGAGAAAAAACAAAATGTCAACCTCAAAGTTCAAAATCGAAAAGCGTGTTACCATTAAATTTACATTTGGAAGCAATTTTAAGTTCTGTAAGGATAGCAGTTTTCCATTCACAGCCTTTTTGTAAGATTAGGATGAAAGCGTTATAATGCATTAACACTCTATTAATACTTAATAATAGAAATTACCAGTTCTTTTTTCTTGTACGTTGGGGCAAGAGTCAAGAAACTGTGTAAAACGTGTTCTCTAGAGCTTATGGTTTGTTATTTGTTTACAACTTCAACCATTGTGCACTGTTTGATAAAAAATCTAGCTGGTAAAAGCCAAGATTCAAATTGTGATTTGTGAATATTTTTATATATAACAGTGAAATGGATCTAAAATTTAATTTTAAAATTAGTTAAAATTGTTTTCTTTTCAAAGTTAACAATATTTATTAAAAAGAATTAAAGTATAGAGTTACTACTTTTGGTAGGTTTAAGAAATAGATAGATAAGAGAGAACAAAACTACTGATTAAGTTGAATTTTATAAATCTTGAAGAATTAATGGATTTCAGTAATATTTTTTTCTTTACATAAGTTTATATTGGCTAAATGATGGATCCTTTGATTAACTTCTAACCACTTTGAAATGTTCCTACTGTGATTAAAAACCAATATATATTCAATTGCTTTTTCATTGCCATTTTTAGCGAAAAAAACAATCACAACATTCTTTTGTCTTGCTACATAGACAGTTTGACATCCTAAACCCACTGCCATATGAATTTGATTTGAGTGACAATATTGCTTATTTGCTAAGCTTATGATAGACAATTAACAATGAGATCTAAAAATCCCCATCATAATTTGAGAATACGACTCCAATAAATCTTACGTAACCCCAACTCTCAAGCATTGAGAGAACATTTTCTAATAGCTACCCCTTATGCTTCAATATTACTAACCCTTCTTGGACCCTCGAACTTCCAATGTAGGATCTTCCCTACACAATCTCTTCTTAAAAAATGATATCTACATCCCTTATATTATCTTTAATATTATTTATTTATTAATATAAATCTCCCTAATGCTCTTGGGGCCAAGTTGGCATGGACTATGTATAAGAATCCACACTCAAAATGGGTCAAATTTATGCAAAATAAAAACTTGGATAGTCAAAATGCAGATAAAATTTTCACAATCATAAATCCACTGCATGGCCCATCAGTATGGAACTTCATTGTGAATAGCAGGGAAATAATTCTTCCCAAATTGACTTGGACAGTTCACAATGGCAGGAAGGCAAACTTTTGGGATGGATCTTGGAACGGATGGGTGAAGTTAGCCTCCAAGGGGACCTAAAAGAAGTTGAAATATATCTAAACAGATTTTGGGGTCATAAGGTTTGTAATTACTTCATTAAAAATACTAGTGGACTTTCTTCAAGGGTGGCGTGCAAAGATTTTTGGCAAATGTGACTTTCCCCAAAATAAAAAATTAATCCTAAAAGACATACTGGATCAAAGAGTTATTTAATTTTCTTTTAAAGAGGATGAATTGATCTAGAATGGGGATGGCTCAGGTGATTACAAGGTCAGACAAGGTAGACTAGCCCACACATCTTTGTTGGGTAGATGCAATTATTTTGAACACTGGCACTTTCTCATGGTTGGCTATAAACAACAAAACCTCATATGCAAAAAGATCAAAAAACAATCATTGGGTTCTAGTTTTAAATGTGTCCTCTACTAGGAAGCAAATGAGACAAATGACCATCTCTTTATCCAATGCAAGTTCAGCCAGGAATGTTGGAAATGGTTAATGAGAAAGATCAATTGGTGTTCTCCCCTCCCAAACAACTTGATGCAACTACTTAAAATTTGGCCTTCCTTAAATCAAGATGCAACCTTCCAACATTTATAGATTTTCAGTCGATCATTGTTGATTTGGACAATATGCAAAGAAAGAAATTGCAGGATCTTTAGAGGTAAGTAAGAGACCATTGAGGAGGTTTGTATTGATATACAAACCTTTATAACAAAAACAATCAATGCCAAAATTAGAAGGTCTCAAAACAAGATACTGAAGTGGATAAATTGGTATGATCTCAAGATTAAAAATTTGAAGGGTTTGGACAGAATCTTTGGTGGATCAGTCACTCCTAGAATTCTACATAAAATGGATAGATCCAGTGTCAAATGGATCCTACCACACGATCCTTCACTAAAACTAATTTTGATGGATCTTGATGTGGAAACCTACGGCCATCAGATTTGGGATGTGTTATCAAGAGTGTTGAGGGAAAATTGATAGTAGTTAAAGCTACAAAATTTCCCAAATGGATGAACGATGTAGATGAAGTATACGCCTTATTACACACCCTCCAACTTGTAGTAGACAATGGTTTTAAGAATGTATGGATCGAAGGTGACTCAAAGATTATTATTTTAGCTCTTTAAGGGAGGTGGTTGGATAGTTTAAACATCAACCACATACTAGAACATGCATGGAATGCTTTGAAGAAGTTTGACTCTTACAAAATATCCCATTGTTATAGGGAAGGTAATAAAGTTATAGACTGGTTGGTTAATCTAGTGACTATATACATGGAAGAGTAGGTAGTCTCCTTTGACTGGTCCTTTAACAAATGGTTAGATAAGCTTAGATCTATCATTTCATCTGATCACTATAGCTCAAAAGTGGCCTCTTAATGATATGGGGTAGACCTTATACAAATTTGCTGGTTATTAGTACTATTAGAGAAATTGATATTATGAAGGTACGAGGAGGTCAATTCTCTAGGGGCTACTTCATTCACATGACCATTCAGGATACATAGCTTGGGAGCTTTAATGGCTACCTTAATATCTTTTTTGAGATCCACTACGATGAAGGGGAGGGAGCGCTGGTGTGACCTGATGTTGAAGAGCCTATGTTGGATATGAGTGCCATTGTTGGCCCAACTCTCTTATGAGGTGGCCCTTTGTTCTTATTCTTGGTTGACAATGTCATGGTTCTATTCTGTCTAGTTTTGCTTCTTTCTTTATTAGCCTACATGCTCATCTGATTCACTATTGTGTGTTTGGTTGGCTATGTATATTATTATGTAATTTTATTTTATTTGCCTTTGTCTTGGCATGGGTGGCATGCTCTATTAAAATACTATGTATATTTTAATTTAATTAATATATGTTTGAGGGATCCCACTACCATCTTTCTTCAATTTTTTTAAAATTCCTAATGATAAAAATAATAATTCTTTCAGCATCAATGCATTACATATTATTACAAATGCATGTGCAATATAATTATAAAATATAAGCTAAGTTATGTAATATGTTAATAATATCAATTATTATTGTCATGAATATCAAATAAATAATAATTAAGAATATATTAACGATGAGGACATGAAAAAAGTAAACTATAAATTTTAATGAAGGGTTAAGATATTATAATTTTTTAATTGAATTTTCCAAGACAAAACAATTTTTTCTATAAATAATAATAGAATAAACATCAAATTTAAGGTTAGATAATTATATTACAAAACATCTTATATCTCTTTCACAAAATAAAAATAGAATTTAAAATAACATTATTAAAACATGACAATATTTTAAACAATTTAGAATTAAAATAAAAATATCAAATAAATGATACAAAGATGCCATTTTAATAGATAGTAAAAATTACTTGTAATTATATAATATAAATTTTATGAAAGATTAAAAAGAAAATATTAAAATTTATAGATAATTTATATATATGTATTATGATATTATAACATTTTATTATAATAAATTATATAATTCAAAATATTTTGTAATTTAAGATTTTCTGTTTTCACAACTTTAATATGTGTAAAGTTATATTTGAATATAATTTATGGACAATTTTTTATTTACACAATATATCGGAAAGCATTTTTATACAAATATATTATACAATTATTTGTAATGCACATTTTTTAATATTTCAAAAAATTTAAATATAATTTACTAAACATAAAATTACAAGCCCTATTATTATTATAAAGAATAATACATTAAAATATATATAAAAATCAATAGCTATCAAATTATAATCAATTTTTATTAAATTACTAAAAATTATAATTTAATATTTAATATGAAGTTTGGACTTTGATTTATTAGGACATGTTACTATATACATTGTTATGTTATATTTTTATTTTTTAATATAATATAAAACATTTTAGTAGTAAATTTTTTTGAATCGAACTTAGTCTATCCATATTACTATTAAACTATTAAAAATTGTAATTCAATTTATATAAATAATAATATAATAAAAATTACGTAAAATAAAAAAATATCCGTATTGAACATACTCGATCCATGTTGCACCTAAACCTGCCCTTGGAGTAAATTTTCAAAAAAGAACCTTAATTGTTTGTTAGCTGATGTAAGAATAAAGTCCAATTAGAGACATGGCCAACGAGTGCCGGTAAGATGAGAAAAAGAGATGACATGATTCTTTTGGGAAAAATTAAAGCATTAATGTTTTTCCACCCATGCCTATTTTGTGCGCAGGAAGGCCACTTTCAAATGGATGAAAATTTTTATAGTATAGAATTTCCTTTACAACTCTAGCAGGTTTGGTTCTGTGTGTCGGCAAAATACTGTTATTGGGAAGCCGGCAATCTGCATTTATAGAAACATGGCAGCCCCACTTATATCTTTTGTTTTGGCACGAGGGAGAGTGGATACTAATTCAGAGGAATAATGACACATCTGAAATATTGGAAGAAGTAGAAACGAAACAGTGACGAAAATATAGGCGGCATGATTGATAGCGTAGTCTTTCACTTTAAACAGCCACATTATGACATATTGAGAATGTTTTTCTATAGAAAATTCGTTCTTCTATCATTCCGTATTGGCAATTGCTTTCTCCACAATTTGTCAGGATCAAAGTTGGTTGTTTTGTCAGTAAAAATAAAATGATAGTTTGTTGTAGTAAACTGGGAAAACCAATAGTTGATTAGATGGCAAACCTTGTAATGGATTAACTATTGGTAAACATAGGATTCGGAATATCTTATAATTTTTTAAATTTTACTTGGGATGAGAAGTCAAAAGGAATAAATTAAATAATTATTAATTAATTGTTCTATGGATAACTTGGTTTATTTTATTTATTTTGGGCCTGAGCACTTTTCTTTATTATTATTTTATAAATTAAAAAAAATAAAAAATTCAAATGTCTTTATTCTTGATATACTTATTCAACATATGCTATAATTGCTTTTACAAATCTAAAATCATCATTCACATTTATAAACTATTCATAATAACTGTATGTTAAGTGGTTCTCTTTGTTTCATACACAACTTTATTAAATTAATGAGTAATGATAAAATGATTTAGATAGATAAAGTAAAATTATAATAATAGATAGAAATATAAATATTAAGAGCATAGAAAAATAATAAATCGTAATAATGAGGAAAAAATAGAACATATTTATATAATTGATTGATAGCATAGTAAAATATCATAAATATATGACTGAGTTTTTTCAAGGCAACCATCTTCACATCCTTACAATAAAAACATAATTTGTAATATGAACTTCTAATACTAACCACTATATGCTAATACTAACCATTATATGCTATATATATCCTATCTAAGCTATAAATACCCAAAACGCTGACACTACTATTAATATAAAGATACCAAAAGTATCATATGACCAAGTATAAAGTTATCGTAGCCGTAAGTTGACTACACATATCACATTACAAGCTAGCATAGTTAAGGACTTAACATGCCCCTTCCATTCAAACCAACATTGCCATCAACATTAATGTTTGTTAAATGCTTTTGTAAAAACACTTCATCCTCTCATGTTGCATCCTCTTTGGCTAGATTATTCCACTTGATTAAGTACTCTATAATCACCCTCGTTCACAACGTCTTTGTGCATCTTGAGACGATGTCCTTAACTTCTAACATCATTTGTTTCTCATCATCCAGCTCTATAACTTTGTATAGGTTGAAATCATTTTTCAATGACCTTTTTCAAGTAAGAAAATTGGAAGAGCATATGTATTTTTGTTGAGTGAGGTATGTCTAGTAATTATTCTACACTGCCTATCTTCCGCAAGACCTGATTTGGTCCATAGAAATTAGGTGAAAGATTGTTATCCTTATCTTGTTATTTATCATTTTATTAAATAGTTTGAGTCATACAAAAAGCCAATCACCTACTATTTCAAAATATGTTTCAGTGTGACATTGGTTAGCATGTTATTTCATTTGGTTATGTGTCATTATGAAGTTATCTCTGCGAATAAAGAGTACATAATATCAGTGTTGAATGTGTTGTTTAACTTCCCAAATATTTCAATCAACCCTCAAGGACAAGGTTATGTATGGTTATAGATACATTTTGGATAAGGTATGGAAAGAGGTTTTATACCACTATTTGTCTAGTTCATACTTTTTAATCCATGGTTAATTTTTCATTGAATAAAAACATCAAAATAATTTTAGAAGCACTTATTGACCACATCAGATTTTAAACTAGATTGGAGGTGATGTGATAAGCTATGCACTAATTGAGTGCCCATGCATGAGAATAAATCGGTTAAAAAATAATAATCTTAAATATAGGATCATGATCACTTATTATGATTGTTGGGGTCCCAGTTAACTTCTGAAATGTATCTATAAAATATGATATTACATTACATGCTACAAAAGGATGTGATAAGATAGAAAAGGGCATATTTATTAAGTTTATCTTCATCAGGCATCATGATAATTTTCCCTTTAGACATAGGAAAACGTATGATGAAATCCATGGAAACCTCTTCCTAATTTTAATTAGGAATAGATAAAGGTTTTAGAAGATCTAGGGTTTTGGTTATCTCTCTTCTTTTGATGACACAACATATATTCTACCTTAAATTTATGGACATCCCTTCTGATACCTTCCAGAAAAAATTCCTACTTTATTTTATAATATGTATTCAATAAATTTGAGTGCCCAACTAATGGTGAAACATGGCACTCCATAAGACCCATATTATTAAGATTTTGTGTTTTCATAGATATAGTTTTTCTTTGCACCATAGAGCATCTCATTTCCATACATATTTTTTTAAATGCTCAAATCCTATTGGATCTTCTAAATGACATTCTATATATTTTTGCTATTATCTAAATCTGATTTTGCCTCACACACCCAATCTCCTTGTAATATGGACATGGCACACAATACTTTTTCTATCCAAATCATCCTCCATGTATAATTATTCAACCAATTTATATTTTCCTTTCTTGAAGATGATATAAAATTAATATCCCAAAATATTTATGACCCATTTTTGTTGTTCTTATAATGATAATATATACTCTAAGAAGTATTTGAGACTATCAAAATCTATATTCACCTTAATGTTTCTTCTCATCAAATATGATCTCCATTGTTTGAATGCATGGATAATATTAATTATTTCCTTCTCATAAATTATATTAAACAATTTTTGACCATTGAGCAAATAACTCTAAAATGCAACAAGTGTTCCTTCTTGTATGAGTTCCACCTTCATGCAATACCACAAAGCATCACATTCAAGAATGAAAGTTTTAGAAATATACATGGTAGAAATAAATGGAGTGTCACTAGTATACTTTAAATTTTTTGTGACACTTTTCGTTACAAATTTGGGAAAAATTGACACAAAAAAAAATGTCATGATACAATTTACAAAAACCAAATTGATGTATCTCCAAAAATAATGTCAACAAGTTTAGTGATGGTCTTGGAGGCATATATGGAATATTGTGTGGTTGATGCACATTACATCCACCTTTTTTCATCAAGATTACAAATATTATTTTGTGAAAAAAAATTGTTTTAATTTTATTGAGTAAGAATAACACATGTCAGGATATAAGCATCAGGTTTTGTGTTAACAATTTAAATTATTACTAGGTGATTAAGTTGTGTCATATTTTTATTTTATTTTAAAATACTGTTGCACATATTTTAATAATTTTTTATAAATATTTTATCATGATATTTTTAACAATCAATAAATTTCGTATGTATGTATGTATGTATTTACGTATGTATATATGTATGTATGCATGTATATATGTATGTATCGATAGATGGATAAATGCATTTATGTTTTTTAATTAAATTATACACATAATATAAAGATTAATAATTTAATTAATGAATAAAATATACTAAAATTGATTATATTTTAGAATGCTTAATATTATATGTATGTATGTATATCAACAAGTAATATATTAAAAATCATTAAAATAAAATAAAATATGTATCTAAATTATTCGAAAGAAACTTTGATCACTCATAAACTATGAACATTAAATAAGTTTTTATTATAATTAAAATATGTACAAACTTATCCTCATAAATAAAATTAAATTATTAAACTATACTTATAAAATATATTAAAAGTGTACAACCCATCATATATATATTTTTGTTTTCTAATCATTATCATCATGTCATCCTCCAACACCAATGTAGCCATCATCACCATCCTCATCTTCATCATGAACGTGATAACTACAAAAATCCACCTCATGTAACAAATTTCATGTTGCCTAAAACGCAAATGTCAAATTATAAATAACTTTTAAAAAATTTCAAAAATAGTGTTTAAAATATAATAATATCATAAAACATACACATGTTTCAACTATTTTATATTTATGTGATCGAAATGAAGTTAGTAGGAATAATTAAGATTTTTTAAACTATAAGAATAATATCCTAGTTTAAATTTAGAAATGGATACATTGATAGTGCACTTAGAGGATTTGAATTTACCAAATTAAGGGGAGAGATTTAATTATCTTATGTTTCTATTATTTTATCACAATAGCCATTACTAGTTATAAAAATGATTTATGTGTGTTATGTCACTATAAACATCAAAACATAGATCTAAAATTGCTTGGATGATATTATTACAATGATTAGTATTATCTTGAATCTGCCAGTGATCTATGTATGTTATGTGTGCTATTATTTTATCACAATAGCCATTACTAATTATAAAAATGATTTATGTGTGTTATGTCACTATAAACATCAAAACATAGATCAAAAATTGCTTGGATAATACTATTACAATGATTAGTATTATCTTGAAGCTGCCAATAGTGTCCCTTTATGTTGTACAAGTCTATGATGCATCATATCCTTATGTGAACATGTATATGTTGCATGTGTAATCATTTGCATCCAATTATTTGAATTTAACTCTATTTTATTTTCTTTCATTTGAAACCTTAATCATACATTTGACAACAAGATGATCATATAAAAATGAGTTATTATGTGGGGTTGGATAGTCATAACTAGTTCATGATAACTAAATCATTATCAATGTAGAATTTAATCTAATGATTGGCTTTTGACACTTGGAATCATGAAACTTTTATTCTTTTGTGCATTCAGATCTAGCCATTAGGCTTATCTTTTTATGGGTTTTAATATTTTTATGAGTTCACGATAATATCTAAATAAGTGATACTAGATTTGCAAAGTTTGTTATGAATTTCCAAGATGTTGATAGGTGAGTATAAGCTTAGGATAGATTTGTACTTATATCTCACTCTTTGTTATTTTTTACAATGTTCGACAAATGAAATTTGTCTAGGATAACCTCATAGACACTTACCAATTTAAAAAATAGTCATTAGGTGTTTCTGGACACTACTAGTAGATGCAATCACTTGCAATAAATTAAATTTATCTATTTGTTAATAATCTAAAATATACATATAATATATTAGTTATGCTTGAAATATGTTTCCATTACACCCAATTTATGTAATTCATACTTGTAAGATATTATTTTAAGACACTTCATGTTAAAACATTAGTTCAGATATGTTGCATTGGTAAAATCAGAATGAAAATGACCCAAATATCCTCACTATGGTAAATTTAATAGATTTAAGTTAATAAAACAAATAGGCTTATCATAGATGATGAAAATCCCAATTTTTGCAAGTGGTGATTATGTAACCACCCCAATCTGTGTGTAAATGCAAGTATTTTTAAGTAACAATTGTGCAACCACTATAGTAATTTCAAAAGCACCCCCAAAATTTCTTAACTATTGGTTTGCATATTACACTTGTTCTTCCACCATATAAAACATGGGAATGGGAATGGGAATGGTTGAAAAAATTTCCACTTCCTTAAAATAGTTATTTTAGTGGGAAAAATACGATCTATTACCTTGTTCAGTAATTTAGTTAGTTCGGCGATTTATTAAACAACGACGATTAGTGCTTTTAGATGTTAAGTGGCAGGGAGTTGTGATTACGTGGATTTAGTTTTAAACCGATTTCTTACAGTTATGAATTGTTTCATAATGTATAAATATACCTGCTATTAATCAATAACATATAACAACATTTTGGCGTTCAATCCTTTTTATCCTTCATTGGTGTAGAGCCTAAGCCTGGGATGGTAACGTTAAAATCTAATACTGCATAGAATTACGGTGACCTGTTATCCAACTGGTGGAAGAAGATAAAGAAGTGATGGTGGTATAAGTAATTGATACCATGATGCAATAGAAGCTAAAAGCCTTCATTCTATGCTTGCGAGCCCTAATTCTTCAGCATCGAGTTTCAGATTACCTTCTTTGGCAGAAAAAGTCCTACAATGTTTTGTATATTTTTGGCAGTTCATCAGTAGATATAAAATGCTCTTTAAGTAGAAGGATAGACGTTGAAGGAGTCAACAAGCTTGATATAAAATTCTTTCAAAAGTGTAGCGTATAGAAGCAGTCAACATGGAATCCTGAAGTAGCAGCCATGACATTTGATTTTGCCATTCCATCTTTGACCTAGACCATAAGCGAGTCATGATAAGGAGAAAGCATAAGTGTAGAAGATATATGTATTCCATTTTTCTATTCAAGCATCGATATAGAGAAGGAAGAAGGCAGCAATTCACACCACTAGTCCATGATTCTTTGTAGTCAACGTGCCATATTTCACCTTCCAATTCCTCACTAGCGATTTAAATAAAGAGGTCATCTTATTTTTTGTGTATTCGTTTTAGTTTAAATTTATAGCTGTCAAAATATCTTGTGTTAGCGTTACGTTCTTTGTCAAATCCTTATATACGTCTAGCTCAGCTCTTTATGCTTCCAGTTTCTACATGTATGTCAAATAACAAGTCAGTTAACAAGCTGTTTATGTTTTTAAAATAAAAAAAATTAAAGGTCTTTAATTTTTTCATAGTGTTTTGACTAAGTTTGTGTTTTTATGGTTTTTTTTTTTTTATATTGGTTTATTTGTTTAAAAGTCTTAGAGTCTATTTGTTTTTGGTCAAAAGATTCATTTTAAAAAAAAAAAAGTTAAAATGTGTCAATATTTTTTTGGGTCCATTGTTGATATTGTTAAAAATGCTAAATTTTTTTTATATGGATACCCTGATGTTTTAAGTCGAAGTGTGAGTTTTATCTTAAAATTTTCAAAATCAAAATTAATTATTTGTACATGGATGCATTATCACTTGTACATGACATCCTATATCAAATGTCATCAAATATCAAATGGGTCTAAACTATGGGGGGTGATTTCTTCTCATGCAATTGAGCTTTAAATTTTCATTAGCTAAGAGAAGCAGCTTCATCTACTAGAGTCTGGAGCATACATATAGGTTGGAGGACAACTGACATCCTTTCATGAGTCACCTACGATGGGGTCACACTATTGCTATGGTGACAAATTTTAGTGTGTTTGTTTATGTTTTGTAGTGGTTTTTTAGTAAGCGACTGAGCACTATTTTCTAGTCTAGCACCTCCCAAAAAATAATATTGTGGGGAGCAAAAGCGCTAAAGTAGTGCTTGGTTCTTGGAAAAGGGTTTGTGGTAATCTGAGAAACCATCGAAGTGCAGTAGAAACGTCCTACAACCCTCCAGGTTCATGGTCAACCTACAGAAAGAAACCATATGCGCTTGTGGTAATCCTCATAAACTATGAAACCACTAAAGGTGTTTTTAGAGAGAAGTGTTCATATCACTTCGATGTTTTTGGTAGTCTAGCAAGGAAAAACCAAGGTGGCACAAAGACCTTGAAGCCACAAGGATGGTATGAAACCTCAGAAAGTGAGCAGGCTACATGGATAGTGTAAATATTTTTATATTGTTTATAATAAAGGGGGAACTAATATTAGGAAAAATTATGTTTGTAGAAACAATGTAATAAAGGGGGAATGTTGGAAAAATATGATCTATTACATTGGTCATTAATTTAGTTAGTTCAGCAGTTTATTATACAACACCGATTAGTGCTTTTAGATGTTACGTGGCAAGTAGTTGTGATTACGTGGAGTTAGTTTTAAACTAATTTCTTACAATTATGCATTGTTTCCCACTGTATAAATATACCTACTATTAATCAATAACATATAATAGTATTTTGGCCTTCAGTCTTTTTTATCCTTTAATTTTGAGATCTTTGGTAGGTTCCATGTTGAGAGGGAATAACTATAACCTCTATTAAATGTAGAAGACAACATAAAATGTAGTTATAAGTCTTAAATCAAGATTCACATTATAATTTTCAAGTTTTAATCTTTATTTTGTTATCTCATTGTTGTTAGCTATATATATGGTTGTTTCAACTTTGTTTAAAGTTCTATTAAGTGTATATGAAGTGTAAATCAATCTTTTAGGCAATAGTTTGATAAGGTGGTAATGGAAATTATATCCATGCATGCCTTATTTATTGATAACTTGTATATTTATTGAGTTACTTAGTGGAAGGTGAGCACAATTACCACACCCATTGTATTTTTTCTTATATTATATTTCTCAAGGTCAATTCTTGTGTTTTTATTATGCCTTGTCTCATTTTCATGTTCATATTCATGTTATATATGTTGTAAATTTCATTTGTAACATGAATCTATATTTGTTTTAGCATTGGAAGTTGCCTAGAATTGTAACCATTCAATCATTTGCTAAGATAGGAGTTAAAGAATTCATGTTGATGAATTTTGGTGTGGAATATCCAACTAATTTATGGATTTGATTGGTATTATTTCTCATTTATTATAAGTTTTTAATCACTTATGGAATGATTTTAATATGGTAATGAAGAATAATTTTATCTCATTTTTTTTGAGGAAGAGAGATCCATGTATTACATGTAAATATATTAGCAAAAATCAAGGCCAAAACATACTTGAATACATAAATGAGTTATGGAATATATATGTGAAAATTGGAAAAGATATAGTAATCCATGACATATTGATGAAGTATATTGGTATAATCTTATATTAAAAAAAATAAAAAAATATTCTATTAGTATGAGTTTTGGAAACAACCTATAAATATTACTCTAGTATAACTCACTATAAAATAAATAAATGAAATAAAATGCAAATATTCTCACCTCACTTATTGAATGAAACCTTATTTCTTATTGAGTTGATGTGATTTTGATTTTCAAATTTTGGTTTCTCAATGAAACTTCTTTTCAAAACTTTATAGCATGATGATGAACTGATTTATTTATTAATCTCAAATGGATACAATAAGATGATTGTGATGATCACACAAAAATTCATGATGAAAAATTAAATGCTCTTATGATGGTCTCTCTAATGGATAATGGATTTTCAATTTATAGAATTCTAGGATGGGAATGAATGGTTGAATTTAATTCATATTTATTTAATATTTTTGAATTTTAATGGTGGATATTTGGTTTATAGGTCCAATTCATTTAATGGATCAGTTTAGAATTTATAAAATAGTTCGAAGAAGTGGTCAAATGAGTAACAAGTTTTTTAATTAGTTGTTGAATGTCTTAAATTGAATTGAATGCCTTAAAATTGGGTGCCAGTATCTATTTGGACATATTAAATATGTTTATTAGAGGGTTTAATGTCTTAAATGGCGTTTTTGAATGTCTTTGAATGTTATAAAGAGGCGTAGAATATGTTTTTTTTATATTGAAATGGATTAAATGTGGTTGCTTTAGTTGGATGATGAGGTATCTTCAATAATTTCTTTGTTTGTATTAATATGTGCATGGCATAATTAGTGACTAATTATCTAAGCTAATATTAAACAAATATATAATGAATAATATGGATAATGTTATATCGAATAGGATATGGGTCATGTCATAATATAAGATAAATGGTGAATGATGGATGCCGATAATGGTAAATTAGTGATGACACTAAGGTGGTGAAATCTAGGTCTGTATAGATTCCATATCCATTTATGGAGATTCATTCACTTGGCCATACCTAAGAATGTAAATGAGGGGTTTTCACAAGCTTACTACTTAGAGATGGAATGCAATTTAAGGATCCATCTACCTCTCAAATAAATACCAAGAAATAAGGTGGTTATAAGTATAATAAAAAAGGTAAGTGTATGCTAATTCTATTTATAATAAGGATACTAAAATGGTTTTTGGGAATTGTGATATTGATAATCATTTTGAAAAGAATTTTTTAAAGTTATATCTATAATAGTATCTATTTAACAATAATAATAACAAGAATGTGTAGACACTATTTCTCAATTATATACAACCTTAATATTGTACACTTAGAAAATACATATCATGGATAACCCTTCATCTTCTAGACCTTCTTCATAGTAAAATGATCACATGTATTAATTTTTTTGCATATTACTTATCTCTTAGTTTTAAGAATGTTACTTTGATGACAAACCTTTTATCATGCCCAAAATTTTACAAACAAATTTATCTTCATTTTTTTTAAAGTTTTAGACATGTGCTTTTTCTACTCACCTAGACACTTGTGTCCCAGTTAAACACCTACGTCAACTCAAGTGTCCTATATTAATGTAAATTTGTAGTTACCTAATTTCATCTACTTTACAATTGAAATGTATGCTTACAGTTAGCCTAAGTGATTTACTAAAAGATATTTTACAAAAAGATTGGTTTATATACATGATCAATCCTCATCTATTCTTTAGTTAGAAATGTAACAACTCATAATACAAAATAATAAAAATATTTAATCAAACATTCAAGTGAGAAAACCTACCCTATTTTCTTCTATTTCCATATCATTCATAGAGACATCACATCTATAATTATGAATTATTGAAGGACCATTTCATGAGCCATACTTTCCAAATTACAAGATAGGTCATTATTGTACTTGATTTTCACATATTGCATCCTTATTTACACACAAACAAATATATAGGAGATAAATACATAAGTATGAGGCCCTCTTACGAGTATTGGCTATGTATGAGTAATGAGCTCAAAAAATAACAAAAATAATAAAACTACCAAAAGGCCATGATATTAAAATAATACTTAGAATTGATTCATATTGATTTCTTGAAATAATTACAAACCTAAACTATGCTTAAATAAGCCTCAAATGAAAAATTAGAGTTTACATGAAAAATTAGAAAAAAAAAACTAAAATCTAAAAAAAATTACTATTTTTAAAAACTCTCGAAATAGCCCAAAAATCTCTCAAAATATCCTAAAAGCTACAATTACACTATGGAAGGAAATTTAATTGAATTTTATGTCTAGGTCTAAAAATATACAATTTCTAAAAATAGATAAAACCCAAAAAAATAATAAAATTTGTAATTTTAGACCCTCAAATGATCATGTATGGCCTCAAAAAAATATCAAAAACATTGTTAGGGCAGTAGAATGCCCTAATATAGAAACAAACTTTTCAATACAATAGTTTTGGCAAGTGGAAGAGCTCAAACGAAGTTATGAGTCAAAAGTTATGGCCTCCAGAAGGTTGGCCTATTTGTTTTACATCATTGTCATTTCATTGAAAACAACTCAGCACCTACGAGTTTCCCTGATTGTACTGCTACCATTTTTCTTTACCAATCTTCTTCAACTCCCATTTTTTAATCTAGGTATTGTCTTCTTACTTCAATCCTTCCCACTGCACCAAATACCTATTATAATTCCCTTGCCTTGTGCTCACTATCTTCATATCTAAAATAACACTATTTTCTCTTTTTTCTTCGTTACTTGATGCTCCCAATTTACTTCTTCATCTTCATCATCTTCAACATCTTCCCTGAACTTTGTACATTTTATTTTAATTTTCTAATACAACATTCATGAAGCTTAGACTTTAATTTTTTTTTTCAAAGTGCCTTCCATCTATTTCCTGCTCCTTACCCTTGCCACACTCCTAAATGTTAGGGATATACATTTGTTCTGAGTATCAAATATCAGTTCAAAATTTTCATTATGATTTTGTTGGCAAAAAGATGTAACTGATAGACACACTAATAAAACCTACAATCCCAGGCAAAAAATGATTGAGAAACTCAAACAAAAGATTTTTTTTCCCTGAAGCTCCTAAGAAAGGGAACTACCTATTCTACCATCAACCCTACGTGTCTCGTCCGTAGTGTATGTCCACATTGTGTCTTGAGCTAAGGCACATGGGACACATTTTACCTCCATTTAAGGTACATTTTTCACTATTTTCTATCCGTGACTTCTTGTTAGAAGTGTGTTTTAACCGAATTTTAATTATTTTTCTTAATTTTTAAAGGGTTCTTAAAAAAGAGGCAATTTTCTAATTTTTATTTTTATGAAAAATCACCAAACTTTATGACATAATTTTTATGGATCTTTTTCATCAGTCTCAATTTAATAAATTTTGAAACAAAAATCCATGTCATTATTATTTTATTTTTATTTTTTATTTTAAGTAACATAACTTTATTTCAAATATATATAAAAAGAGTGGAGGTTTTTATAAAATTACTCTTCAGTTTAAATTTTAAAATTTATGTGCTATAATGTTTGAAAAATAAATAATTTATTTATGTTACATAGAAAAATAAATCTTTATTTATAATATTTAAAAAATATATATATATATTTATTATAAACATTATTTTATAATGCCGAATTTGTTTTATTTACAATAAAACATTCTAAATTTAATTACTTAAAACAATGGCATTTATAAATGAAATCAAGAATACATTAAATCCTTAACATGGGTATAGTGTCTTTATATTCTTCCACCATAAGGAGGACCAATTGAGGTTGACAATGGGGACGTAGTCGATACATTCCTAAATGAATAAGCAATTATAGGTTATGCAGTTAAATTATAAAGTAGAGAGAATAATGAAAACGAAAATTATCAAGATAAATAAA
This sequence comes from Torreya grandis, assembly GCA_037957365.1. Classification (NCBI taxonomy): domain Eukaryota; kingdom Viridiplantae; phylum Streptophyta; class Pinopsida; order Cupressales; family Taxaceae; genus Torreya; species Torreya grandis. Next base: position 500,862 of record JARHVA010007220.1, read on the forward strand.
ATTATCAATAGATTAAGATTTTGAAACAACACTCAAAATTAATTCATATTAAATGATTGAAATAATTAGAAATCCAAATCATGTTTAAATAAGTTTCAATTGGGAAATTAGAGTATACATGCAAAATTTGAAACAAACTAAAATCTATAAAAACTATCTTTTTTTAGCAGTTACTATTTATATTGATATTTGCATACAAGTGCACGCAGCTCTATTTTTTTTTTAAAATATTCTAAATAGTATATTAGACTATGGGACAATATTCAACTAAAGTTAACATTCAATACTAAAAATATACAATTTTTTAAAATAAAAAATCTTGAAAAAATAATTAAATTGCAACTTTGAACCCTCAGATGATCATATATGTCCTCCAAAAAATATTTAATATATCCCTAAGCAGGTAGAACTTATTAAAACAACAATGACATTTTTGAGATGGTCGCTTCAACATGTCGAAGAGCTTAAATGAAACTACATGGCAAAAGTTATGGCCTCCGCAAGGTTAACCTATTTTTTTTTGCATCAGAAAAATATGTCTAAAAGTTTTTAAAGAAATTTGATGGAATTGATAGATACTTTTAAATTTTTCACATCAATTAATTTTATTTAGAAACAATTTTTAGATCTATATTTTTTAGATTAAATTTTTTTAAAAATAAAATTAATTTATAAAATAAAATTAATTTATAAAATAGAATTAATTTTTAATATAAAATAAAAACCACTCATTTTCTACTAATTAATTTTAAATTGATGGTAAAAAGATTTAATTTTTCAAAATCTACATAACATCTTGAATGATAATTTTGGTAGTATTTTAATTGAATAAAAATATAAATTATTATTTTTATATACAATTTAAAAACTATTTATATAAAAAAAATTAATTGTTGGATCACATCGGCTGAAAAGGTATTTATAAGTGGAAAACATAAAAAAATAAACCAAGATCTGGAAAGAGATATGCCTGAAAATATTGCATTGCGGGACATCGCACTCAATGTTGACTGCCATTCTCAGCGTGCTCGTTTCTTAAAAGTCCAAAAAAAATTATTCAACGCCAGCGCACTCAAAGTTGATTACGAGACTTTAACAAGAAATAAATTATTAACTACTCCTTTACTTTTTTCAATATATTAATTATACACGAAATACAAGGACATTGTAAGCTTCCAAGAACGTGTTCTCTAGAAGTTATGGTTTCTAACGCAACGGGTAAAATGTTTTTTAAATATATTTATTTATTTAGTTATTAAAGTGTGATGTGATGAAGAATGGTTAATATGGGTGATGAATATAAAGATTATTATTTGTTTATAATAATTATTGTGTTTTGTTTAGGAAAAAATAGAAAAAATTGATGAACAAAATCATATTTAAATTGTGATACTTTTATATTTTTTATTTATAATAGGGAAAGGATTTAAAATTTAATGTTAAAAATATTATCTGCATCTCACATTATTATATTCATTATTCTCACTTTTTATTTATTAATATAATTATATTAACACCATTAAAACTAATGTAAACAAAAACACTTCAATTACATTACTTAATACATGTGTAATTTAATAGTAACACACAAGCTAGATTATGTAATATGTTAAAAATATCAAATAAAAAATAATTCAAAAACTATATAAAAAGATAAATATTAGCACATTAAAATATATTCAAAAACCAATCTCTATCAAATTATTAGAAATTGTAATGTAATTAATATAAATAATAATAAGTAATAACTATTACATCAAATAAAAAAATCTCTATATTAAACTTAGTTCATCCATTTTCCTAACAAATTTTTAAAAATTATAGTTTAATTAATATAAATAATAAAAATTTAATTAATATGAATAATAATAAATCATAATTACTACGCCAAATAAAATATATATCTATTGTACTACATCCATGTTGCACCTAAACCTGCCCTTGAGTCAATGCCAATTTTCAAACAAGAACCTTTGATTGTTTCTTAACTGACTTAATAATAAAGTCGAATTAGAGACGTGGCCAATAAGTACCGGTAAGATGAGAAAAAGACATGACATGATTAATTTGGGACTGATAAAAATGAAATCATTAATGCTTTTCCACACATGCCTCCTATTTGAAATTTTGTGCGCAGGAAGGCCACTTACAAGTGGATGAAAATATTTCTAAAATAAAATTTTCTTTACGACTGTACCAGGTTTGGTTCTCTGTGTCGGCAAAATACTGTTATAGGGAACCTGGCAAAGGGCATTTATAGAAACATGGCAACCCAATTTATATCGTTTGTTTTGGCACAAGGGAGAGTGGGTGTTAATTCAGAGGAATACTGACACACATGAAATATTGGCAAAAGCAGAAAGGAAACAGTATCTACAATATAGGCGGCATGAATCCTAGCACGGTCTTTCACTTTAAACAGCCATATTATGACTAATTCAGTAATTTTTCCTATAAAAAAATAATGGTTCTGTCATTCGGTATTGGCAATTGCTTTCTTCCATGATTGGTAAGGATCAAAGTCGGTATTACAAGGTTGAATACGCGAGTAAGGTTTTAGTTTATATATTTTTTTTTTATTCTAAAAATTTATAGAAATTAAATTAAATAATGATTGATTGATTGTTTGATGAATATGTTTATGTCTTGGGCCTTTTTTTTTCTAATATTTCATAAATTTAAAGAAATATAACTCAAATGTCTTTACTCTAAATTAGATATACTTATTCAGCATAGATTGAAATTGTTGATATAAATTTATAATGATCTATCATATTAAAAATATATCTATAATACATTGTATGTTAAGTGGTTCATTTATTTTATGATTATTAGTATGTGTGTATATATAAATAATATAATATAATATTTTATTAAAGTAAAAATTTATAATATTTAGATAGATAAATTAAAAACATAATAAATGATGGAAATATAAATATTAAGAGAATAGTAAAAATAACGAGTCATAATAATAAGAGAAGAATAGAACATATTCACATAGTTGATTGATACCATAATAGAATATATTCACATAGTTGATTGATACCATAGTAACATACTAGAAATATATTATTGAGTCCCTTCGAGGCAACAATCTCTACAACCTTGGAATAAGAACATAATTTTTAATAATATCCTCCTATACTAAATGTTCTGTGCTAAATTGAATTTAATTAGAATATATATATATATATATATATATATATATATATATATATATATATATATATATATAAAAGCCAAAATTAATACCATTATGAAGATACATTAATTATCATATGACTAAGTAATAATTTATGCTAGCCATAAATCGACCACAAATATCCAAATACATGCTAGTGGTTATGGGTGTAGCTTGCCCCTTTTCTTCAAGCCAACATTGTCCTCAATGCTGATGGTCATTGAATGATTTTGCAAGAACACTTCATTCTCCTATGTTATATCGTCTTTTGATAGAATCTTTCACTTGATCAAGTACTCTATAATCACCATCGTTCACAACCTCTTTGTGTGTGTTTAAAATATATCCTCGGGTTCTCAAATGATTTGGTCCTCCTCATCAAGTTTTGTCCATTTATCTTTGTCTAATATATGTGTCCCATGACCTTATTCGAGTAGTTAAAATAGAAGATCGGATGCATTTTAATTGAGTGAGGTATATATTTATAATGCTACACTACCTATCTTTTGAGAGACCTAACAAGGCTCATAATACTTGGGTGAAAGTTTGTTATCCTTCTTATGTTGTTTTAATATCATTTTATTATATAATTATAATTGCATAAAAACCCAATCACCTAGTAATTAAAAATATATTTTAGTGTGGTCTATGTTAACTTGTTGGCTCATTCGGTTATGTGTCACTACTAAGTTATCTATGATAATATAGTGTACATCCTACTTGTGTTGGATGTGTTATTTGCTTAACATACCTTTCATTGAACCCTCAAGTATGAGGTTATGGATGGTGGGTGATACCTATACAATGTGAAAAATGGAGATACTTTGGGTAAGGCATAGAAATAAGTGTTATAGCACTATTCATCTAGTGGCATTGTTTGAACCCATGAGTCATATTTATATGAAGAAAAACATTTGAGATAATTTTCCAATTACTTATTGACCACATCAAGTTT
>JARHVA010007220.1:510000-590000 GCA_037957365.1 Torreya grandis
AAAAAACATGATATTAATTAGCAATTTAGATTGAATTATGCCATTAAATATTAAGTCATGCTTATTATATGAATCCACACAAAATTAATGTATACAAAATATTCGGCATAAAAATATATGAATAATAGATTGAAACATCCATATTACTAATGGTGCATAGATCACAAGTAAAATAAATATAGGAAAATAACTTAGAACATTATATTAATCTCTATCAGACATATGGAACCAATCTCAATTACAACTAGGCATTATTTATAAGATTTTACAGAGTATTATCTCTTCATATTTCAAACTTTTACTATTCTAAAAAGAAAGGACTCTTCACATTATGCGATCAACTACAACTTTATCAAAATTTAAAAACATCTAAAATAAAATATAAATGATAAAATAGATCAATTCACACATGCTCATAATCTATACTTTGTGATTTTAGTCATCCCTATTCTTCATCTAACATTTTCATGCAATTAATTTATTGTCTCATTCCAAGACAATATCCAAATAATTTTATGTAAGGTTGAAGGAATGAATCAAAAATAAGAGTCATAGTTATCACTCTAGGTGTCATTTACTGATTTTCACCTTTTGTACACTACTTATCCACCCTTTTAGGTTTTCAACTAGGTAGTGTACTAGCCTACTACACTTTATCATATTAAATATACTAAAATAACCAAGTGGCCTCACTTTATGGATTTTTAACTAGCCTATACCTTCTTCTAGTGTTTAAGTTTATCCTATGAAACTTGTGAAAAATATAAAATTAGAGTGTGTAATAACTATTGGGCAAATGATGGCATGATTTGAAGTGGATGCATAGAAAGCTAATGATATGTTCGTTATGCTTGTTCTAAGGAAAAATCACTTGGATATGCATAATTTGTGCATGGGAGTTGTTACTATTGTGTGTCTACTTTGGGATTCATTGCTATTTATCTACTATGGGATCTAATAAAGTTTATATGTTGGAATTAATCTAGGATCATCCATAGACTGAGCAATGGAATAATCAATATTTCAAAGATATTTATTAATAATCTTTCAATCCAATAGCACATGACATACTATAGAGAACATTATACATGGTGGGATCTGGATTACCATCATGTTTTGCCCATCTTCATCTTTCATGATGTTAATGAGTGATTTAGCATTCGATGCATTGAACTGAATATTTAAAACCGACTCATCCAATTGATTTTCATTCCTTGGAGATTGTAAGACAAAAAATGTAGTGTACAGAGATTCGCTATGCCAAACATGAATTTTTTACATGGCATCATCCTTTAAATTCAATAATTTCTTTATAGCATTTCTCATCACATCAGAAGTAGTAGTTTTATTATCCATTAAAGCTTTAGTTTTATCTACTATTTTGAATTCTAGTTGAGTAGTAGCCAATTAATTATTAAGGTGTTGTTTCCAAATCAATATCCCTTGTGTGATTTCTTATGCTTGCTACATAGCAGTTTCTAAAACTTAGTCATATTCCTTAAGTAATTCATAGATTGCCTCCATCTCTGAGTATATGTTTTGCCCCTATATTTACAATGCTTGAGTGTGTTGCATAGCCATCCAGTCCTTTTTAATCTGATTCAACAAAATTGTGAGTTGTTTATCTTTCAAAATCACTTCATCACGTAAGACTTTTATATTTAGTGATGGGAAATTGTTATTAATTATCTAGTGCACATTGTTAATCTAATGAATCAACTCTTAATTGTCACCTTTTATACAAGATAACTTCATGTTCTAGGGTTGAAGGCTTTTGTGAAATGGAGTCTTCAAATGTAGTTCTGCCTTAAATCAATTTCGTCAATGGTAATTAGATAACATCTAGAAATGTTGTTTCAAGTGCAGTGGTAAAAAGTGTTATGGATGTGATTGGAAGCATTGTAAGAGCTAACATGCATTGAGATCAAGTAAGAGAGAAAGTGTTACATTTGGTGGATGATATGGAGCCATCTAATATCCATTATTTAGTCATTTTACGTTTCCAATGCCAAGCCTCCTCCTACACACCTTCTTGTGTCACCATCTTTTGTTTTTTTACACAATCTACTTATTATTTGTCTCTAGATTATTTTTATTTTATATCTTTAGCCTTAGCTTTAGCCTTAGCCTTATCATCTCAGTCAACTTGGTATTTGAATTGCACTTTAGCATTAACTTTAACTTTAGCTTCAGACTCAGATTTGGCTTTAACCTCAGTGTTAAATTTGACTTTAGTCTTAGTCGTAGCTTTGGCTTTAGATTCAGATTTAGCCATGTTCTTGATTGTTTTTGATTCAGTTGTGTACTTGGTTTATCCATATTTAATACATATCATTTTAAGACTTTGCTTGAGATGTTGATTCCTCTAGACGTTTTTGTGCACCATGTGATAATTACTATATTTGGACTGCTTCTTGCTCATTTGTATTTGGATATACTTCTTCATCTCATTTGTTTTGTGATTTTGATTCATAAACCTACTTTTGTCTATCCTCTACTTTTTATGCTTACTTACGACATGTCTTATGCATAGCTTATTATTGGCATTATATTTATTAGGAAATAACCTATTACTTCCATTATTCTTCCTATGTTGTTGCCTACTTATTTAATTCTTTTTTCTTTCACTTTTTCTCTTACATTCTCTATTTATTCTTGACCTTGTTTTTCTCCTCTTTTGGGTTGTCTAATACTCGCATAGTTTCTATTTATGGCTTTAGTTGTAATAATTTAGTCTATTTAGGTTCTTACACAGGTGTTGGAAAGTCGAGTATCATAATATTTTATTGTGAATCTTCCAAACATTATTATTCAATCACTATAATCTTCCATGTATCTAGATTCTCTATATAATTAAGAGGGGTATCAGGGCTCATATTTTATTTATTGATAACCTAGCCTTAAGGTTGTGGCTATGTAATTATTGTGTTCCCCTCTCTTTTTCTTGTTATTCAAAGTATACCATTCTTTATTTTAATATTTTAGATATCCTTATTGAAGGATGAGTCATTGGTTTATGCATCAAAGATAGACGTAGAATCTATTTTCCAATGGATTATCTAATAGTTAGATCTTTGTTGAATATTTCATTTACTTCTTAGCCTATAGTGTTAATAATAATAGAGGGGGAAGGTTGTGTGAAGTCAACCCAAAGGTATTATGTTAACTTATTGGGTACTTGACACATGTGCATTGCTTTCTAAAAGAATAAATCCTTTTCCTTTTTGTGATAATAGCGATCATCGACAACGTCTTCTAGTATAGACTTCAAGACTTTGTGTTCATTGATTTTCATTTATGATAAGTTATATTAAACAATGATTTTTGGAACATTTGGGTTTTCTAGCTAGGAATTATCCTCTTGTTTTCTCATCTTGGTGTTGGTTGTGAGGCTCTCCTTATTGGTGCCTTTGTTTTGCCTTTGTCTATTTATGTTAGAGATATTGTCATTTTTTGTGGAGCCTACAATTACATTTTCTATTTCCCTTATGATTGTTTAGGCATGGGTTTTTTTCCTCATTGAGGAATGAAATGCAGAGGTTGCACCTTCCTTGTAGTTAGATATTTCTAACTCTAAATGTTTAGTCATGCATCCAACAATATGATGAAAAATGGAAATTTAGTAGTAGTTAGTGTTGATAACTTGAGGACATTGATCTATATGACATTGTGTAGTCTTATAAATGATGCATGTTATCCTAGATATTGTATCACGTCTAGGGGTATTCTTGGGTGCGACCTAATCAATTTTAGAGACTCAATCTACCACGTGTTGATATACCATAGTTTCTTATATTATTTTTACACTTTGGTCTATGTAATATTTGTGAATGTGGTAGTAGGCCAAAACTATATATCTAGGTTACTTGAACCTTCTTATAATTTCCAATATGTGAAATAAAGAAGTAAGACCAAGAATTATGACAAGAATGTTTGGGAGGTAAATCCAAGTCTATTCTTTGGTAGTTATCTCCAAGGTTAAAAATAAGGGACTTTTAAAGTCTTGATGCAAGAATATCATAAGATACATAATATATATATAACCCTTTTGGTTATTTCCTTAGCTTATTTTATAGTTTATGAAACCTATTTTTAATGCACTCAACCAAAATATGCACTAAAGCATCATCTATTAAATTAATTGGTACTACTTGGCCTTTTAATATACTTCTCCCCAATTTTTGAATGAATTTGTGGAGTGGTGGACTTGAGCTAAAAGGCCTATTTCTCGTGTCATAGTCTAAGCATTGATCAAGATTTTTACATACCAAGATAAATGAATATCCCCTTTATGTACATAAATAGAAGAGGAAGAATTACCTCATTGATTTGTCTAAATGTGGGTAGCTTGATCAATATTTTAGCGTCTATGCCTTGTATTGGATGTGGGATCACTATGGCTCATACTTATGTAAATTTATTTCATCCCAAGAGAAAACACAATAGATTTCTCTTGATCAATTAAGTGTAAGGGTTTTAAGTGATTATAATTAGTTTGTTGGATCCCTAGTCCAATGCCCATTTCATATTTATATGAATCTGAGAGTGGAATCTATAATTGATATGTTTTCATGGTTTTTGTGTTATCCTTGGTTCAATACTTACTTTTCTTATTCCAGATCTTGTGTACAATTTATACACAAGGAGATATTTTGAAAGAAGAATACAAAATTCACTTATTGGTAGAAGTATGTAATGTTTTTCTGTTATCTATTCCCTTTATTATATAGTCTTTGGTGACCAATTATATTGAGTCAACTAATTTAAATGTGTTGGCTAGTTGTGCATGAGTTTTCACACAAAAATTACTTGTACTTGATTTTTATTTGATATGGTAGTGAGCCTTTTACATTTAGACCCTTTAATTCATTTGTCGGTAATTATATGATGTGATAGGATGTCATTTCATTTATTTCAATTACTTTATGACCTCATATGTCATTTTTCCATGCAGTCTACTTTAATAAAGATGCAATCTACTCAAGTGCCTTTTCATTAACATCATTAAATGACTGTTATATGTCCTTTCATTGTAAATATATAATCAACCCCATCTTCCTAGACTTAATTTATGACCATGATGTAGTTTTTGATGCCTATCTTTAGGGTACCCTGGGAATAAGTCATAGTTTGTGATGTTCACTCTTTAAGCTTCATTATGATGTGTTGTGATCCAAATATTACATTGTATAAACACCCTAACTCTAACAAAAAAAAAAACAACATTTAACAAAAACCATAATCTACATGGTGCTACTCGATACCCTCTCTTTTTAGTACCAATAAATATGGAGTCTAATAATGGTAAGGCTTAAGCATATAACCATTAATTCATCCTAGAAATATGGTTTCCTATAAAATATATTAAGACATTGGTAACCAATTTTAAGAATTCATGCAAAATGTAGGGTTCCTTCCATCTACTTTATAGTTGTTATGGCAATGACTTAAACTTGATATCATACAATAATACCACTTATTTTAGATGAAATTTCTTAGATCCTAAGTTGTGCTTGTGCCATGACTTTAACTTAATTTATGGATTTCATGCATCCATTGTGCTCTTTATTGAATGCCTTTTATTCTAAACAACTCTACTAATCTTTGGTTTAGTTAATATTGGTCACCTAGCCTCATAACCATTGTAATACATAGACTTAGAATACTATACTTAATAGACATTACTGTCTCAATAGTAATGACAAGATAGAAGGGAGTGAAACTTGTGACACACTTGTAATTTGTTCTCTATGCCCAAAGAATCATAAGAATGATATTATCCCAATCTTCCTTTTGTAGATTATATATCTTGGTTAACATTTTTATGACTACTTTCTTTAATGCTTCAAGTTTTCCATTTGATTGAGGGTGGTAAGATGTGCTCTTGAGGTGCAAAATCTTAAACTCCTTAGTGAGATTGTTGATATTTTTGAGTAAATGCATTCCTCTGTCTCTAAAAAACTTGTTTGGGAATCTAAATCTTGTAATAATATTTTCAAAGAAGTATTTTGTAGTGTCTTTTGTACTACATCTTTGGGTTGCAATAGATTCCAGCGATTTTGTGAAGTAATATGACAAAGTAATAATGTACTCCACATGAATTCATTTTCTTGAGTGACCTATATGACTGACAAAATCAATTATCCATTGTTTAAATGGTTGGTATGAAAGCAATGGTACCAACACACATATCATCACACTGATTTGGCAATTCTATTCACTAACACAACATTTCATGGCTACCTTGTGTGCATCATAAAATAATTTTTACCACTAAAGACCACTCTGTAATATTTTTCTTTCAATAGTTTCACCTACAAAGTGACCCCCTATAAATTCCTAATGTGCTTCTAGATGAATTTGTGGTCATTCATGCTCTAATGTTACTCTACATAGCACATCTTCTTTACCAATGTTGTACATAAATATGTTAATGAGATTATATGGGATAGATTGGATGATAATTTTTAAAATCCCTTTCCATATAATACAAATGGAAACTACCTTACTCCAAAAGTTTTTCAATGTCCAACATATTATTTAAATTATAATAACCTAGAATAAATGTGTATATGGGGACTCATCCTCTATTTCTTTTGGTTCTTCACCATTTCGTAGTCTAATTAGATGATTTTATTCCACATTTTCATTACCTAGTTTTACATTTATTTTGAATTGAAACACTTGAAATAACATAATCCATCAATAAATTCATCCTACCAACATTTGATTATTAACTAGTTATCACAATGCCTAGTGGTCAGGAATAATCTCAAATGGTTTGCTCAAATAAATAGTGTTGAAACTTTTATAATGTTAACATCATATATAACTCTTCTCTCTTTGTATTGGTATTGTTATTTTCTACAAATGATAGATTCCTCCTACAAAAATGTATAGTGTGATCTATCTCACCATCCCTTAGATGCACTAAGATAACTCCCACTGCAATAACAAAATAATCGACATGTATGTGGAATATCTTATTCAAGTCAAGAAAAAATAAAATAGGTGAGATCTGTATCCTTTGTTTTAGAATCATAAATATTGCTTGGTATTCTGAGGTTCATTCAAATTTTGTATCTATGTGTAGAAATTTTTCCATTGGCATAGATTTTGTTGCATATCTTTTGATAAAATTTATACAGTATCCCATATGACCTATAAAGGTATGCATTTATATAGAGTTAATCAGTGGTGGCATCCCACTACTACATATATCTTAGATTAGTCAACCATAATTCTATAAATACATACAAGATGGCCCATAAGAGCACCAAAAGGTGTGAAAAATAAGCAATTCATTAAATTCAAAGTAATACACAAAGTTGAAGACCATTCTAACATTGTTCATAATTTTGACATATGCTATTTTAAGAGATAAAATACAACACAATGATCTAAATATATTTCTATGAAATCATGAATGAAGTCTTTTAATGCAATTACTATAGATCTATCGAAAACTGCTAGTGGATTTTTTAAACCAAAAGACATTACCTTATATTTGAATGATCCCAATTTATTTGAAAAATTAGTCTTAGCTTTGTCCCTTCTACATTAAGAATATTATGATACAAAATGAATCCATATTTGAATGAGTACACTTCATTGGCTTGAATAATTTATCTATGAATGATATTCAAAATGTATAATTGATTAAGGCATTGTTGAGTGTGTGATAGTCTCCACAAACTCATATATTCTCATATTTATTTATTTGTATCACTATGAGACTCACCTAGTCTAATTTTTCAACTAGATAAAAGGTTATTTCTTTTTAGATTTGATCTAGTTGAGCCTTTAATTTTAATTTCATGTTGGGGCTTATCCTATATGGGTGCTTCTTAATGGGTCGATCACAGTATTTCAACTCTAAATGTTTCTCCCCCAATGACATATCTACACCTCTTATTTCATTAAATTTGGTTAATAAAACATATGTATTATCTCATAGCAATTTTAATGCATCCTATATTTGCTCGTATCCCCACTAATCTCCTATAATCATAAGCTTAGGGACTGACTTTTTTCCTATGTTTTCATCAAAATTTTTTATAGGTTCTTGATACACTTTGTTTGATGCATTGGGTGAATCCTCTTATAGAGTGAGGTCGTATTCCCATTATAGAATGTTTATTTTTTATTTTCTATCTTATTCAAGTTGTTATATATTTTGGGTTACTATTGGTTTGGCTTCCCTATCTAGTTCAAAGAATCCCTGACAATCTAAATCTATGTCACTATTGCTAAATTATTTTAGCATTTATGTTATTATATTACAAGGATTAATAAGATCTTATTCCTGTTGAGTTACCCTCTAATTTTGAAGCACTATATGAAAATTATGAGCTACTTTTATTTGTGATGATGAATCTATTTTAGTTTCCAAATCTTCTAGCCATCCACGATAAAAATATTTTAATTTTCTATATTGCATTGTGCACCAATTGTTGTCATTTTCAAACAAAAAATTCTAAATAAAATCTTATTACACTTATGTCTAGTTTTTGGTCTCTTTGCTATGCTCTTGATGCATGTACTAGGCCATTGGTAGTGGTCCTAGTGTGTGGCTAGAAATGTGCACCCAATACCTAATATTCACTCCTTGTCTAGACCATATATCTACACATTGATGAATTTGTATATTAAGACATTCACATTACTGAATGAACTACCATTCATATTTCACCATAGGTGATAAATGAAACCACACATATAAATATTCACATGAATCATCCCAGTATATCTCTATATCTTTATGTGATACCCACCAAGTCATAACATTACCTTTTAATGCATAAATAACTGTATTAATTATTTGATCCACTTTCAGCACATGGTACTCTAACCTAAAAATAAATGGATTAAGGTCCTTTGTCTCAAAGTATTTGGGTAACTAACATTCAATGGTGAATACCATGTACATAGGTCTTAGTTAATGATCTCCCCTTGCCTAGTTGAACATTTAAGTGTTTGAATCACCATTTATGAAGGATGTCATCTTCCAAGGTAAAACACCCTCTAGAGTAGGTTTAGTATAATCCATCATTTTTACACATTTATTATATAGTACATGCAGTTTTGACCTTTTAATATATCAAACTAATGGATACGTAAAAGCTTTGAGTTGAAAATATGGTACTGGTGATTTTATTATTATTGGATTACAAGATAGTTGTTTTGTTATCTTTGATTGTTACAAGTTTGGGTTCAAATATTGATACTTGGAAACTCAAAATTAATTTGTTTATTTATTTGTGCTAACTTTAAATCAACTACTATCACCTTAAGCATATGGTGACTCTAGATCTTTGAGAATTATGCAAGGATTTTGTTATTCTTTATTCAAAGGGATGTCAAATATTTTGTCTCCTTGATGACTATTTTAGTTGGTTACACATTATGTTAATATTTATTATACCATCATAATCCCATTTATTACTAATTAAAGCAAGGTAATGGGTCTTGATCATCCTCATATCAATGACTTCAAAATTGACGTGAAAACATAGATTGGCTAGTCTAATCTCCACATCCTTGAGGTGATCAATTAGTTCTACCCATCCATAATTTATGAGGATAAGGGTGATACAACCATAGCTTTAGTGTGGCCTACCAATAGCTTCCCATGTCAATGTTGAGATCATATTCACAGTACTCATAAATCAAATACTGTATTAGGAATTTCTTAACTTACAAGCTCAATATCCATGTAGAAGTCAACATCCCAAGGTATCCTAGTTTTCACATACCAAACAACCTTATATGAATGTTGTTTCCCTCATTTTGCAAACTCTAACAAATTTTGTAAGAGATTATTGATATTCTATGATATATACTCAATGTGTAGTGTATTAGGTAACTTAGATAGGTTTTTTAAAGAAATTATAACTCCTTCGTGTTTCATTATTCATAGAACTTATCCATACATATACACATCAATGGATATTATATATCATTATGAAACATTATACTATTGTATATTTTGTATATCTTGAGTTGTTTGATACATCAAATTCTTCTCCCTTATAGGAAAAACTTATTTATTAGGCTGAACTTTTTTAATTCTTTATCCTCTAAAATTTACCAAGGTGGAAATAATTATTATGCATGTTATTATATAATAACTACCATGATTAATGCATTATAATTAGGTTACACATTGATCAGGTTTACATTGTAGACTGACTTCTCCTTCTTCTCCTTCTTGAACACTAGGTAGTGTTTTTTTTTTTTATATTGACCTCCAATTATGTAGTACACATAGTAGGTCTATCTCTATGGACTATTAGGTTAATTATTGACATAGTTATTGTATTTTACACATAAACAACATCACATAAGTGATTGGGCTTAATGATTGTCATTATTGTGACCTCTTCAATACCCTCTTCGGTGTCCTCCCTTGTATCCTCCTTTGTAGCTATCTCTATTTTATTGGTATCCCAATCCTTGTGACTATTGTCCAATGTATCCTATTTATTAGTTTTATTGTGAATTTTAGCTTGCATATTGGTGTTGAGGCAATATTGGAACCTAATTAGATTGCTATGGATTCACATTTTTCTTGGAAGATTGATACTGGTGTTTCAGGGAAAATGGCATCAAGTTGACCAAAACCTCATGTTAGTATTATGGTGATAAATTTATCCGTTGGGGAATTCCTTATGTCATAATTTCCATATCACATCCAAGCCTAGGATAACTTTCTTTGTAGTTACAAACTATTATGTAACAACTTCAAAGACATACTTTGTAATATCTTCTTTTAGCTCCTACAAAGCTCTATAACTCCACTCATCATGATTTTTCAAATTTAAAAAGTTTAAATACATACTTTATAATTTCAAAAAATATTGATATAAAATATGACACTTTGAAGTAGCATGTCCAACTAATTTAAAATTTTCAAAAAACTCTATTTTAAGTTTTTGATAGTCATTACGATTGTGGTCTTCTTGACTAAATTATATAGACCATAATCCTAATTTAGTATTATTATTCTTGTGTATCTTATCCATTCTTATCATAATTTAAATATCTAGTTTGGCTTCTAGTTTATAACCCAATACTATATGGTTTCCATAATCCTAAATTTACTCCATGCATAGAGTAATAGATCAAGGATCAACATTAGTCAGAAATTGAGAATACATAATAATAAATATAATTATTGGTTTCAGAACTTTTATGAACCTAACATCCTTATCCTTCTCTTATAATATTAAATCGATCTTATTCAGAACATCATAAAATCTACAATTGTAGTCTTTGATCAATTATATAGATTTTTGCCAAGTCTATTTTAGGTATTGAATAGTTTAACTTGTATATTCATTCACCTTAAACTCTAATACTAATATATCCTTAACTTACACAAGATCAAAAGTGTTAAAAATTCTTTTAAAAATTAACTATTAGGCTTGAACTAGAAAGACCCTACAAGTTTCAATTTCTTAAAATCATGAAATATTACACACTTAAAATTCCATTTCATAACAAAATTTACCACTTATTTCTCTTGATATATAGACCCATCATATTGTATTAATTAAATAAACATGGCAACATTGAGTGACATAGTTGTCACACTTGAAGTTGTTAATATTATTTTATACATAATGTTAACTATGACTATAGGTGTATATGCACTACTAACTAAGACTATATGTTGTTTCACACTATTGATTATGCCTAACGAATTATTTTCACTAGTATTTTTAGGTGTCTTAGAAAGGAATCCAAATTCTTCTGTCCCCTTCTCATTTAATGCTAAATTTATATTCACACTTAGCTTACCAAACTTATATATAAAGGAATCAAGCCAATTTACATCTACCTCTTGTCTCACACTTCTTCTTCTCCTAAGTGATCTATTTGGATGGGGAGATTCATACTCTTAAATTGAATAATATTTATTTTTAACTGATTATAACTTTGAACATGAACCTACTACAATTATACATTTGAATATAATTTATTCCCAAAAATATTCCTTCCCTTCCCAGGTCCAACCAATATCCCTTTCACTAACTACAATCTCTTTCTATCTTCTAGTTGCTCTGTTTCCAACCTACCTTATTCTACTTTCTCCATGATCTCCATATCTTTCCTATTTCAATTTCCTCCTTCCTATTCATCAATCCCTTCTACATACTCTATGCATTCTTTACTTTCAACATCTTTCACATCCTATCTATATATTTCCATCTCCAACATATTCTCCTATATTCATAATTAATTATTTATTACTCACGTTGTTGCATATTTTATATTAATATAGTTCCCTTTCAAATCCCATAATTTTATTCTTGCTATGGATCTCTTCCTCCTCTATATTATGGGTTTAAGTTCAAGTTTCCCTACTTAGCTCTGTATCATTCATTATATCCATTGTGAGACCCCTTATAATAATTCTTGAAATGACTACTAAATGTTAGTAGGAGTAGGCACAATGGCCTTCTCCACAAATAATATTTTTATCAAAGTATGTAGTCACTGAATAATCTTACCATGGATTCCTTTGAGAAATATGTCTTACATAGATTCAAACGCCAAATAATTTTGCATAATAAATTTTGTGATATAGCTATCAATTGTAGTATTGGTCCAAGAGACCATGACATAGTTCCAATCAATATCTAGAACATAACATAATCATTTTATTTTCTCTTCCTCCTCTGTAATGTTCTAGATTCTTTCATGTAACCATCTTTCCAAATCTCTCTATCCTAGGAACAATATCAACATATTTCAAAAATTTCCATGATCATCACATCATTATTAGTATAAGTTCATATAAAATTCTAAAATATGATTATTATAGGGATAACATACGTAGTTAATAATAAAGTAGGTTAGTAATCAATAATTTAAACTAAATGATGCCATTAGAGACTAAGTCATGCTTATTATATTAAGACATATAAAATTTATACATATAGAATAGTTGGCATAAACCTATATGAATAAAAGATAAAAATATCCATTATACTCACTCTGAATCGATCATAAATAAAAGAAATATAGAAAAACCTTTTAGAATGTTGAGTTAATATATATCACACATACAAAATCATTCCTAATTATAACTAGGCATTATTTATAAGATTTTAAACAATGGTAACTCTTCATCATCTAACCTTTTGTTATGCCAAAAATAAATGATTCATTGTATTTTGAGATCAACTACTATTCTTTCAAATGTTGAATACATCAAAAAAATAATAAAAATAATAAAACAGATGAATTTGCATTTGTGTTCATTAATTATACTTTATGATTTTAGTTAGCCTTGTTCTTCATCAAACATGTATTTTGTAATTTCATTTATGACATGCATTTTTATCTATTTTATTATTTTTAGTAGCCTAAATAATAATGTTTCAATCATTTTGTCATATACGATTTAAATGATACATGCTGGTGAGGCTTGGTGTGGAATATACACCTAGTTTATGGATCATATTAGTATTAGATATAATTACATTTCAAATTTAGTGATTTTTTGTGGTTTTGTATGTTTACATTATAGAATATTTATGTTAGTATAAAAATTAGTGTTAGTTGTCAAGGTATCTTAGTTCACTTTAAATAAGACATTTCCATAGGAAAGTGGATGTAAGAAATTATAATTATATCATGTTTTGATAAAGAATAATAAAATCATTTCGAAGGATAAAAATACTAACATTGAAAACAAGTAATGAAAATTCCTAAAAGAACATTTTTATAATGAAAATTAAGAAAAATGTAAAAGTGAGATAAGATATTTGACAAGTGAAGAAGTCATCAAATTAAGAAAAGCTCCACAATCTATTAAAATATGTAAAAAAATGTTCAACTCCAATTATTTATAAATTATAAGCTAAGTTAGAGAGAGAGAGAGAGAGAGAGAGAGAGAGAGAGAGAGAGAGAGAGAGAGAGAGAGAGAGAGAGAGAGAGAGAGAGAGAGAGAGAGAGAGAGAGAGAGAGAGAGAGGAGAGAGAGAGAGAGAGAGAGAGAGAGAGAGAGAGAGAGAGAGAGAGAGAGAGAGAGAGAGAGAGAGAGAGAGAGAGAGAGAGAGAGAGAAATGTCCTTAAGCCAAAAGAGCATTACAATAATGCAAGAGTAGTATTATGGAAGATGGTAGTTGTGTCAAAAAAAAGGAGTATAAGTCTCTTTGATTAGACAAAGAGGAAGGATGATTTAGTTACAATAATCCCATCATGACCTCACATGGCCTTGTTGGTGTGTGACACATGATCTATTCGTAAAAGAGAGTAGGTGGAAGTGTGTGACATATGGGGCGAGGAGTTACTTATGTAAGTAACTCACGAATCCACCAAATGTATATGATAGATGAGAGCCACCTCAAAAATTTAGCATAAATTTTAGTTATAATAATAATAAATAAACATATTAAAGAGACATATAATAAATCAAAATAATCCTAAAAGACTAAAATAAGGTTAATATCTAACACTCCCCATTAGACTTAATTTACGGTTACAAAAGTGGATAAATTTTTAGAAAATAATGAAGGGAGTTGAAGTTACATTAATCTCACCCTTAATAGGAAATTCATTTAAGAGGGACTATGAAATTTTGAGAAATGAATGTATATAAGGTGTCTTAGAAAGTCCCAATGATAAAGGTTTGATCATCAACAGTCTCCAAGAATCCTCTACTAATAAGGTGGTGAATGAGTAATATAATAAAGAACAACAATAGGAGAAATTATCCACTACATTTTATAAAATAAATAAGCTAACAAAAATAATTAAAGATAAGAAAAGGATTTTATATTAAAAGGATGATCGACATATATAATTGACTAAAAGCATATCTATAGAGATAAATTGAGCTAAAGACAAATGCCATCAAAAAGTGAAAAATATTACACAAAATTAAGTTAGTACATATAATAAAAACATATTTAATTTTAAATACAAAACAAGGAATGCATAAAGAGATTGAATTTATCAAAAGGGAGACAAATAAGATGTGTCACTTGCAAAAGATATTCATCATGAAATAATTAAGTAATTATCATAAGAAGACATATGAAAGTATCAAGAAGATTTATTAGTCCTATGCAACCCAATATGTTAACCTTAGAAGTAGATTTTTAGTGGTTTTATAATAATTAAAAATAACATGACTGGATTTACAACAAGATTTACATGGATGCAATTTCTAACATTTAGAGATAGGATGCATTTGTTTTCCACAATGCTCGCAAGTTTTACCATTTTAAAAAAAATATGAATACTAAAAGTATTATAATCAAAATAAGTTGTATTATAAATAATTTTTTGTAAAATACAATAAAATTTCAACTTCATATTAGAATCACTAAAACTAAGATATTTATAATTTGTATGAGAATGAATCATTGTCTTTTTTTCTAAAGAATTATATATCTACAAGTTTTCCACATGGGATAATTTATTGCAAAGTATTAGGCATTAAAATATTCAATATAGTGTGGGCCTCTATAAATGTTGTAGTGTATTTCATTTACAAAAGCATATGGAAAGTGTTTTGAACTGGTATTGATTCCTAGATTTTGTGGAATGATGATGTATTTAGTAATGGTCTTTTCATCAATCAATTTTTTTGGTGGTACTCACTAATTATTAATTTTCATAATGTCCATTTTGTGGATTTTCCCTAAGTTCATGCTCTTAATATTTTTATACAATACATATTCAATGACAAATATACATATACTTTAAATATTCTCAGCGTTGGTTCTCTTGGCCTGAGGTAAAATTTATATTTTTTCTTCATCAAGAGTAATTTCATGGGGATATTGATGTTTGGATTAAGGTAAGCCCACCTTTTACTAGTGTGAAACCTAGTCTAGACACATCAAGAGGTCTGATTCTACCCCTAATATTAAAAAGATAATAGAAGATACAACTCACCAAATAAATAGAAGGACCCTACTGAAAAAGGAAATAATAGTGAAAAGAGAAGAAATGACAAAGGAAAATAGGGAAAAAACATATATAGTAACAATTATTTTTACCTTTTGTAGGAATTAGTCCATTTTATATTTACAAAAAACCAACTTGGACTAAAATAACAAAAGGCGTAGGTATCCAATGGAAATAATAACCTTTTTTGACTAGTATGGGGATCAAACAATGTTAACAGGACTGAAATCAATCCTAGACTAAAGGAGCAAGAGGCCTATGTCTTTTAAAGAACCATCGATGTCTCAAGGGGACCTAAACCTAAAAAGTATGAAAATAAAAGCACCAAATTGTTGTTTTACTAAATCTAAAATTATTCTAGGTACAAAATAAATCTAAAGTCGCGATAAAGATGCAAGAAATAGGAATGGGGCCTAGCCTAGACAAAAGAAGTGGGGGCCAAGTCTCAAGCATAAGCAGGGCATCTAATTTTGACTAGATTAGAAACTAACAGTGGACCTATACAGTGATTCAGTATATATTGACGACCATCCTAGACATAAATGAGGTCCAGGTCCCTAGAAAAAAATGAAGAGAGAAACTTGTATGGGGTCACCAATGTGATTCAAACTTCATAAAATCATACTTAGAGATAAGTGAGAGAAACATGCCAACCTTGAAGGTTTCATATGATCCCTCAAATAATTTTTTTTTTGGTATTTTCCAAGATTTGGGACCAGCCTTAGCAGAGAGGGAGGCCCAAGTCTCCACCCAAAAACAAGAAAAATAATTTTTGGGCTCCCTAAAGCACCAAATTACAATAGAAAGAAGGAACAAAGAGTCATCCTAACATTTTCCCCAAATAGAGAAGAAGAAACTTCTAGGTCCCCAAAGGATCTAAATCCAATAAAGTTGAAGACTAATCATAAAAGAGTCAAATGGGTTCCTAAAATCCCTAAAAAATAGAATAGAGAGGTGTAGGTCCAAAGCACTTAGGCAAGATTCTACGAAGAAACCTTGAGTCATTATGGAGATAAAATCTATAGGGGTTTCATGGATCACTATAAAGAAGGATTTCATCAAGAATCCACTAAACATTCCTTCATAATATCTAATTACAATGCTTTTGATTACTTACTATGGAGAAAAATATTGTGGCACCTAAGAATCAGAAAGACTCTATTGCATCTCGAACTAGGCTTACAATGAAACATTGGGTGCCTTCTTAATAAAACTAATAGTGATGCCAACTAGGAACACCATTATGTTGAAACCATGGTTTACATAGTTGTAAACCCTCTTTAACTAGTCAAGCATTAGATATTTCACTAATATTGGTGTAGGAGATAGCCTAGAGAAAAGAAGTAGAGGCTCAAGTATAAAATAGAACTAAACTATATGATTTTGACTAGACTCGGAACTATCATGGGTAGCTTAGGAGTTATAGGTCTCTAACATGAAAAAGCCTTCCTTGATATATTCTACAATTTAACACATAATCAAGATCATAGGAACAAATTAAAAATATTAAGGCGCTTGAAAATTATTTTTTTATTAGAACAATAAACAACATAAAATTGAAGTTTTCATTAAACTAATAATAAATTAGGAATTATTACTTACAACTAAAGTTTAAGTCTAAAAGATAGGGCACATCATTTCCTCAAAATAGAGAAACATCTAGTATAAGTTTAAATCATGAAAAAATAAAAGTGTCATAATAAGGTTTTTATAACAAAGAGAATCTTGGAGGTTTTTATCCTAACATTGTTGACCATGAGTCCAACTTTCCCCCCTACCCTCCCCCAACCCACCTTGTTATTCCATCTAGCCAAACACCAAAACCAATTCAACACATCCCAAGTTCTTTTGACCGATTTAGGCACTACATAATCTAGTACAAAACCAATAAGTTTATCTTGACTTTACAACTCCACAATTCTTTAACTAAGTAGGATAGGTATGGAACAAGATAATCATTTTGTATATATCTCAAAAAAAAAAAGGATCTTACTCTAAAACTAGAACAACCTTAATCTAATTCTTCCCAAACATAGAAAGATAAAACCCTCGCAAGGCCCTATCAAGATGGTGATCCCTCTTGAAGGAGATAGGGTTTCCATTCCAACCACTTTTAGAATGAATGAACCAAGGGTGCCATTAGAAAAAGATCCTAAGAGTAGCTCTCATTACCACACCCTGAAAAAAGGGATAAACTTGTGATTGAGTCAAATTTCAAAACCATAGAAGACTTTACAAAAATCAAATTTGAGTGGCCTTTATCTATAAACTGGCTGAAACCACCATATATTAGTCTAACCAAGTGATTATAATTTGTCAAGAGAGAGACATAACAAACCCATTGCTAGTTTAAGAACAATCATCATTGTTTCCTACCTAAATATGCAAAATACCAATATAGTGGATGATGATAGCAGATAAAAAGAATTCATGTCATCATCCTCATCTCCATCTCCCTCATCATCCTCCAGCTCTGCACCCTAATTCAAACTTCCCATTCCTTAATAATACTCTCAATAAAGAATATAAAAGGATTTTACCTTAGCTTCCCATGTATCAAAATCTCAATGAGAGATGGTTTCTCCACTCTATTTCTCACACTTGGAGAAAGATATTTGAAACTACGTAAAGCTCTCTCCTTGAGAAAAATATTACTCATTATTTTGTTTTTTTCTTTATCAAGGATTTATCCTGGGGTATGCCCTTATGTATTCACATATTTTTCATCCCACATGTCCTTTTGATAGTAAAATTGAGATTGTTAAGTATTTGGTTTAGTTATGAAACAAACTTATATAACTTAGGCATGGATCCATGAGTTTTTCAAATCATTTTTTCCATTTATTTTGTTGGTGTGTTGGGTATTTATACACTTTTATTTATCTTTGCTTAGTTGTTTTATTTTTGTGTACATTGGGAAAGTTTATCCCACAAGTATAAGGATGTCAACTTGATGCGTTTCTTCCACCTATTTTTGGTAAGTTGGTTCCATTAGCATAGTATGAATGGGATTCATCTATTTTTCACCTATGTATGTAGCTCTTCACCAACGGTTTTTTAAGGTAATGTAATGCAAACCTATTTTTGAATACATAGTGCTCAATTTCTACTCTCATCTTGATTTTAGTTTTCAATATAATTTATGTGTTTGATCAACCAATCATCACTCTCTGACATCCTCATCATTAGAATAATCTTATATGGTATTCAAATTTTGGGTGCTGGTAATGAACATCAATTTTTCCATTATTATTAATATTGGAAATATTGAGTTGATTACTATTTTCAATTCTTCTAATTTGTGAGAAAAAACATGTATATCTATTTGTTCATATGTACCTTTCTCTAACAATTGTTTAGCATTATTATTTTCATGTACTAATATTGGGACAATCAAGTTTAGTTCCTCAAGTTTGAATTTTGGTTTTTTAACCTTCACCTTATGCCAACAAAATTTCTTCATAGCTTCTCCATCCACCACTCAGCGAGTTTTCTTTCCCCAACCCTCTAATTAAGGTTTATTGTCACTATTTTGCAAATTTATTTTTTAATAAAATTGCCTATTCTTTTTGAAAGGACTCTCATATTTTAAATAATCTCTCGAAGACAATTTTAGTTTTTAGTGCCTTATTTTTATATTTTTAGATTATTTTGAAAATTTTAAATTTAATTAAGAATAATAAAATTATCATGTTACCAATGAGATGTGGGTGAGTTGGTAAAGTGATTTGGTTGCTACAAGCACCACCTATATTCAAATATTAGATGATATTGGAGGTTGATTGTGGCTGATTATTGGTATTGGGATGCTTGTGGCTATTTATGGTATTCTTGGGTTAGTTGTGGCCATTGTTGGCAATTTTCGTACTTATGAACTTGGGGATTTAGGCCCATAACTTTGTTCCAGACTGGTTTGAGCTCCAATCAAAAGCATATAAAGGTAAATATCTCACCAAAATTGAATGTATATAAGAAAATAAAGTTATTATTATTTTATTGAGCGTGGTAATACTCACAAATAAACGTGTTTATAAAACCACCTTTGGTAAATCATAGTTTTCTATTACAATTTGTAGTTTTAAGATAGTGCATGTAATTTTGTCAAATTATTGGATTTGACATTATTAAATGGGAGACATAATCAAGGTAGGGATAATATCTTTGAAATATTAAAAAGAGAGACTTTTTACATGTTTTTTTATTAAAAAAAATATCATTATAATAGTGGATGAATATGTTTTGATTATTTTTTGTATAAAACTAATATTTTGTTGAGACATGTTATTATGGGAAAACACATTAATGTAAAGATTATTTTTATTGTTTTAGCATAACCTGTATTTTCACCTAACAAATATGGTATGTGAGGTCTTATTTGGTTGGAAGCTAAAGGCCCCAAAAAGTAGAACAAATTTTCTTCTTCTCCTTCTTAGACAATTTTATACACCTTTTATATCATTGTGGATGCATTATTGACAGAGTCCAACATCTCTATTGGATTATTTCACCTGTATCAAATGAGTTTATCAGTTTTACATCATAAGCACTAATTTAACATGGATATATGGCTGAGTTTGATGTTTAACATTGACAATGCTATGTACTCAAAAACTTTAGAGGAGGTCATTGATGATTGTCATGGGGGGTTGTTATGAGCCCTACATTCTCTCTTATGTGCACATAGTTTTATTGACTTAAGTGTGCCATTTTGGTGACCACTACATTGACTGACCTTATATTCTTAGATACATTATTAATTGATCATGATGTTTATTCTCTTAGAATGCATTCCCACTTGGGTAGTGATTTTCTCATTGAACTTATTTGGTGTCTTCCCTCAATCACATCTCACCAACTTGAGAGATACCAATGGATAAGGAGAGTTGATTCTACACCATAGGTTCTTATTAGAAAGAACAATTATGATTCATGACAGATGTACATGGAATGTTTTCACATGGAACAAGATCTTTTTTCATTTCCATATGGACATATTCATGTTTCCATTGACCCTTGTCAATACAATGACTAGGCCAACTCTTGTGACTATGTCTATGGTAAATAATTGATGCACATTTCATGGAATCCATATCAACACATGAAACAAATAGAGTGTCCCTCCACTATTTGGATCACTTTTTAATTTATTTTCAAAGATCTTACTAAGATTTATATCACTCCTACTCATCTTCTTATTGTCTCCTCAGGGATAGTTATATTCTCACCTCCTAATTTGGAGGACTCTACTATTTTTTGTGAGATTAGACTTATTCAGAGCATTAATGACTCATATCTTCATTTGGATATTCATTATGCAAATCTGTGTGCTTAATTTATAGTCTCTTCTTTAATTTTTAGAGTTGTTGAGTTGTGATCTCCACTTCACATGGACATTATTTCAAAAAATATTTTATGTCATTCCTCTGATATGTCTACTTAAATGATATTATATTCAGTTATTTTGAATGATCTTATCAGGTCTTTACCACACATCATATTCAGACCATATTTGGAGATCTTTGTACTACTACCCTCATGTTTCATTATCGAATGGGTAGAATTTTAGTGAACACATTTTTTTCATCCATTGCTAATGGGAAAAAACATTGACTGATGTAGAAGGAGCTTCTACAATCTTTAGGAAGATAATCTCATTATCAACATTGATTGTCTTATGATCTATACTTAGAATGTGGATTCATCAACATTATCTTAGGAGGGTGCGTTAGAAAGGATGAGGGGAGGGGTGGCAGGGGGAATGGGAAGGGTGTAAGGCTTCTATCCTTCTCTTCTTTTCTCTCTTTTGGAGGGGAGTTTTTCCTCTATATTTTTTCCTTTTATCATCTATATGAGAGTTCCCTTATATATACATAACTCATCAGGCCTTATTGTTGAGACCCATTTCTTCTACCCACCTAAGCTATGTTTGTGGGTGGGGGAGGCTAGGGCGTAGAGAGAGGGAAGTGTTTGTGTGCAGGGTATTCCTACACTTCTATTTAACTTGCTTAGTTGTGTGTACATTGGGTAAGTTTATTCCATACATATAAATATATTGGCTTGATGTCTTTCTTCCATTTATTTTGGGGTTGTTATTCCCATATGCAGAGTATGGTTGGGATTCATATATATACACACCTCTTCATCAAGTCATTTATAAGGTAATGCAATGTAAGGGTATTTATAAATACATAGCTCAGCATTTATTCTTATTTTAGTTTCAATATTCAATAGAATTCATGTGTTTGATCACCTTGTCTTCAGTATTGTATGTCCTCATCATTGGACTAATATTAAAAATTTTATTTGGTAGATTGCAATCTTTAGAGATTACTTTGTACTCCCTATAAAATTCAAACAAATTTGACATAGTTTTTTTAGTGTAAATTTATTTGTTTAACTAAAAAGTAAGAAATTTGGTTATTTTCTCTAACTCTATAGATAACATTCAATTACGTACAAATAACAAGGCTATGGTTATTTAATATGTGTTTATATTATTCAAGTGTATGCCACCAAGGTTTCACTAGAGGTGGCCCATCTATAAAATTTCATAGATTGCTGGGTCAATGCTTCCTACATTGTTGCTCATTTGGTTTCCTCTTCACCTCAAAGCTTCATGGGGAACCACCAACGAAGATATGTTCGTAATACCATAGTCAAAGTTATCGGTATTTACCACAAAGGGACTTTCTTCCTTCATCACAGTGTGACAATTGGGCTCCCATCCATGTCATAACAAGTTCCCATACTCACCCTGGATAGAGAGACGGAAAAAGTGAACCAAGACAACAATGAGGTAATGAATTAATAAAACAATGCAAGCGTCAGTTAGTAACTCTTACTTGAGGGTACTGACCTATGTTAGCATAGGTCTATGTCTTGTTTATTTTAATATTGTTCTTCATTATTGAAAAATTGAGAAAATCCATGTATCATGCAAAGACAAAAGAAAAGCCATTTAGAAGCCAAATATATATATGAAGGAAGACAAATATATTTTATTTTTGAAATTATATATTGAAACAAGATAAACATTGTAAAGTATGAATGAAATTAGCAAGTATATGAATGAGAACGTATTACATGGTCTCTCAGCTATGCAATTGAACAACTTGGTCATTTTTTAATGAAGATTCCATTGTAGTTATTTTTCATCTTGTTTGTCTTTATTCGTGTGTTGTTTATCTTGAATAAGCATCCTTTATTTGATTTCCATCACTGCCATTTACCTTTCAATTCTTGTTCTGCTGGCAGCAGCGAAAAACTACAGCTTACACTGGTGTGGATTCTGGGAGAGAATTAACAGGCAACTTGTAATGGTGCATCTGACAAGATCGATGCCTCTTCATATTGGAGCTCGTAAAGGTGAGACGTCTCTACAAGAATATCTGCCCATTTCGGAGGCAGTGCTCAGGAAAGGATGCAAACTTTTGGGTATGTTGAATCGAACAAACGCTAAATGGTATTTTCAATGTTCGTTTTTAGGCCGTGGAGAAACTGCTCATGAAGAACAGGTATTTTGATGTGGAACAGTTAATATATTTTTGGTTCCCTATATATTTACTGTGCAAAAATACCAAAATAGAGCCACATGAAGCAGATTATTGACGAAATGAGTTCTATGCATTTTCTAACCAAGTGGCTGCGTCGTTAGGGTTGGTCAAGTTGAGGAAGCACTCAAGAACTTTGTAACGGCTGGAAAATTATTGAGCACAAATATTAACATCGAGCAGTGAACTTGGAAGCATACAATGAAGATTAGGTTATGGCTTTCCGTATGCAGAATGTCATGTTGTCAAAGATACAGGTTTTGCAATTGCAAAGATGTAACCCGTGGCAATGGGAGAACGTGTGGGCAAATGGAACATGGAAAGGTCTCCGGCATTACCTAGCGTGGAGGAGGATTAATTAGTTAATACCTTTCGTATTTTCGCAACACAACTACTATTCTTAAAGAAAAAAGAAGGTTTTCTTTTTATTTTGATATCATGGCAGTTATAGTTCTTGCGATTGGAATTGGTAAGAGTGCCACTTCACTTTAATCTTTGAATAACAAAGATATTCATGACAAAAGTTAAGTGCTTTTACATTTTCGCTAATTAGAGGTGGTTCGAAATACCAAAAGTATCTATAAGTTTGTGAATTTTCAAATGTATTTGATGTTTTATAGATAATTAAGGAAGAAGGGAATAGAGTTCTAACATTAGTAGTCGAATAGATTTTTTAGAAGTAGCTTTTCTAAAATACATTATAATGGAGTAAAAGTGTAGACACTTGATTAATATGGTTTGTCGTTTAGTCTTTCAAGATGAGACACTTATATTCATTTAGATGAATGTTAACAAAGGAATAAGTTTGTTTAGATTTAATATAGTTTTGCATTATGAAAATTTTAGAAAAACCAAATATACATAAAGGAAGACATAGAGATTTTATTATCATTTAGATAATCAAACTATCGATATTATAAAGCAAACAAGAAATTAATGAAATCGAAAATTGTCAAGACAATAAAATTATCAATAAGATAAGATTTGAAACAATAACTTAGAATTGATTTGTATTGAATAAATAGAAATAATTACAAACCTAAACCATACATAAAAAAAAACCTAAATTCAGAAATTAGAGTTTACATGAAAATTTTTTTTAAAAAAAAACATAAACCTAAAAAAAATCTATTTTTAGGAGCTATTATTTATAGTAAGTTCGCATACAAATGCACGTAGCTCTAAAATCTCTCAAAATATTCTAAACACTATAATTGGACTATGGGAAAAAATTTAACTAAAGTTAATGTTCGGTCCTAAAAATATACAATTTTTACAAATAGAAAAAACTTGAAAACATAATTAAATCACAATTTTGGACCCTCAGATGATCAACTATGTCCTCTGAAAAATATCAAAAACATTATTGAGAAGAAAAATATCCTAGAACAACAATGAAATTTTTGAAATGGTCGTTTTCACATGTGGAACAACTAAAATATAGTTATGGGTCAAAAGTTATGGCCTCTGAAAAGTTGGCTTATTTTTATTGCATCATTCTCCTCTGGTTGAAAACAACTAAGCTCTTACAAGTTGCCCTAATTATACTGCAACCATTTTTTCTTGTCAATCTTTTTCAGCTCTCATTTTCTAATCTAAATATTATCTTCTTGTTGCAATCCTTCCCACTGCACCAAATAGCTATTATAATTCCATTGCCTTGTGCTTATTGTTTTCATATCCAAAACTTGCACTATCTTTTCTTTCTTTTTGTTTGGAACCCACTGCTCCCAATTTACTTCTTCATCTTCATCAGCATCATCATAAATTTCATGAAATTCATATAAATTTGAAACATTAAATAATGCATATATATCAAAATTTGTGGTAAACTCACCCAATAAGCATTGTTATTAATTTTCTTGTACTTCGACTTATTGTATGTGCTTTTTGGAATTCTTTCTTTTCTTATGTAAACCATTACCAAATCTCATTCAAATACCTTTGATCTTATTTTCATATCTATTGTTGCTTTATATTTCTCATTACATTCCTATAAATTTCTTCTTACTCCCTCTTAAAACCGATGCATATGCTCTGGAAATGCTCCTACGTCATCACTAATTTGATCTGTAATCAGTAATTATATAAAATCTAAAATACCCATATGATTTCTTCCATAAATAATTTCAAAAATTGGCTTTCATATTGATCTATTCACTGAACTATTATATGCAAACTCATCTTTTGGTAAAGATAAGTCCCATTACATGGGCTTCTCTCCAACTATGCATCTCAACAAATTTTTCAAGCATCTATTCATAACTTCTATCTGTCCATTTATTTGTTGGTGATATGCACTACTGAATTGTAGCTTAGAACCCATTTTTTTTAATAAAATTCTCTTAAAATGACTTAATTTTTTTTGTCCCTATCTAAAGTAATAGTTTTTGAAACACCATGCAATCTCACAATATCCTTAAAAAATAATTCTAAAACTCTAGTGGCATATTTGCTCTTCTTGCATGCAATGAAATGAACCATTTTAGAAAATCTGTCTACAACAACATAATTTTAATCAATACCTCTTTGTGTGTTTGACAATCCAAAAATAAAATAAATACTCAATTTTGTCGATGGTCCTCTTAGAACTATTAATAGCATGTACAATCCAATATTTTGCATATGCCCTTTAGCCGTGTAATATATCCTTCAACTTGAAACATGCATTGTCACATCTCTCTTCATCTTTGGCTAAAAATAGTTTTCCTCCACCAAATCTATTATCTTTGTCTTACAAAATATCCATACAAACCGTCACTATGTAATTCTCTTATTACATTATCTCGTAGAGACCCAACTAGGATAGATATTATTTTCTCTTTAAAGAGATAACCTTCTTGTATAAGATACTCATCATGAATGGCAATTGTCTCAATTATTAATAGATTCTTGAACTACTCAATTATCTTGCTAAAATATGGGTTAGTATCATATAATTCTTTGATAGCTTTAAATCCAACTACTTTACTCACCATAGTAGTTAA
Organism: Torreya grandis; assembly: GCA_037957365.1. NCBI lineage: Eukaryota > Viridiplantae > Streptophyta > Pinopsida > Cupressales > Taxaceae > Torreya > Torreya grandis. The sequence continues at coordinate 536,464 of JARHVA010007220.1, forward strand.
TAATGCTACTCTCGTGTTTAATGCATCAGCTACCTAATTTTGTTTCCTTAATTTATATTTCAAAATAAAAATTATACCCCTACAAGAAATAAACCCACTTTGTATGTCTACTATTTAGCTTCTTTTGTGTATTCACATACTTCAAAGCCTCATGATCTATAAATAGTATAAACTCCTTATGCACCAAGTAATGCCTCCCATGTTTTAATGCTTGTATAATTTCATAAAGTTCAACATCATGAGTGGAATACTTTGTTCTTACCTCATTCAATTTCTCATTGAAATATGATATTGGCTTTCCTTTTGGACTCAACATAGCATCAATTCCCATCAATGAAGCATCACAACTAACATCAAACACTTTGATAAAATTTGGTAATGCTAAAATTAGTCTTTCAATAATCTTCTTCTTCAAAAATTCAAAGTGTTATGTGGCTTCTCTATTCTATGTAAATTTATTCTCTTTCATGCAATCTGTTATTCGTACCACAATACTACTAATTTTTTTAATAAATTTTATGTAAAAAATTGTTAAGCCATGAAAACTTCTTACCTCTAGATCATTTTATTATATAATTATAATTGTATAAAATCCCAATCACCTAGTAATTAAAAATATATTTTAGTGTGGTGTTGGTTAACTTGTTGCCTCATTCGGTTATGTGTCACTACCAAGTTCTCTATGAGAATATAGAGTACATCCTACTTGTGTTGGATGTGTTATTTGCTTCACGTACATTTCATTGAACCCTCAAAGATGAGGTTATGGATGGTGGGTGATACCTATACAATGCAAAAAATGGAGACACTTTGGGTAAGGCATAGAAATAAGTGTTATAGCACTATTCATCTAGTGGGATCATTTCAACCCATGAATCATATTTATCTAAAGAAAAACATTTGAGATAATTTTCTAATTACATATTGATCACATGAAGTTTTTTTTATCAGATTGGGGTGATATGATAAGCTCATGCACTATCTGAGTACCTAAGTGTGAGAATAACTCAATCCATAAACTTATTACTAAATATAGTGTCATAATTAGTTACTATGATCATTTGGTTCTAAAGTAGCTTATGAAATGTATCTATGAGATATTATATTAAAATACTTTCTACAAAGGTTGTGACAAGACCTAAAAGGACATATTTTGTGATTTTATCTATAACAACCATGACGATATTTTTTCCTTTAGACTTAGGAAAACCTATGATCAAATCCATGGAAACCTCTTCCAAGGTTTGATTAGGAATAGATAACAGTTGTAAAATACCTAAGGTTTTAATTGTATCAATCTTATTTTGCTAACACAACAAACATTGTACCAAAATTTTGTGTGCTTCCGTTTTGAGCCCTTCCCAAAAAAGTTCTTACATGATTTTATGATAATTGCTAAAGATATTTGAGTTCCCACCTATTTTGCAAACATGGCACTCCAAAAGAACCATATTTTTAAGATTGAGTGCTTGCATGGATATATATGATCCTTATACCATAGAGCATCCCCCTCCCTAATTTTTTTTTTAACATGCTCGGATTTTGTTGGAGTTCCTAAATGAGATTATATTTATTTGTGTCATTCTCTCATTCTGATCTTGCCTCATCCACCCAATATTTTTTAATAGGGACATGACACACAAAAGTGATTTTTTAGACTCATCCCTCCTTTATGGAGATTCAACTAATATATTATCCTTTCATTTCTTTTAGATGATCTAAAATTCATATCCCAAATTATTTTACACCTAATTTTTGTCTGTCTCCTAATGATAACCTTTGTTTTAATAAGTATTTGAGACTATAATGATATATCTTCACCTTAAAGTTTCTTTCCATAATTTATGATCTGTATTTTTTGAATGCGTGAAGGATAATAATTATTTATTTCTCATAAAAGTGATTCAACAAAATCTTACCCTTGATTCAATAGCTCTCAAATACATTACGCCATCCTTCTTGAAAAACACTCCCCTCCAGGTCATACCCAACAACATCACATTCAACAATGAATGTTTTAGAAAAAGTTACCATAGCTATAAACAAAGTGGCTCTAAGATACATTCATGTTTTAATGAGAAAATGTGGAGAAAATAACACTAAAAAAATGTCATCAAATTTTTCATCAACCAAATTGATGTATCTTTGGAAGTAGTGTCAAGAAGTTCAGAGATGGTTTCAGAGGAATATATGGAATATTTATGGTTCATGTACTTTGTATCAAACATTTTTGCATCAAGATTTCCAATCCTATTGGGTGGGAAAATATTAATTTTTTGGGTAGGATGTAAATATGTGTCAAAATTTCTACGTCATGTTTTGCATCAAAAATTCCATATTTTACCAAGTAGTTTAGTTGTGTCATATATATATATATATATATATATATATATATAAACAAGTAACATATTAAAGATAAATAAAATTAATTTACAATATATTTTTAAAAGTATTCGAAAGAAATTTTGAAATCTAATGAACTATGAACATTAAAAAATAAATGATTATACTTAAAATTTGTACACAATATCTTCATAAATAAAATAAAAAATTCAAATTATAGTTTATTAAATACCTTAAAGATGTACAACCTGTTGTACCCAAAAAATGTAACTCATTTTTAGGACAACATATAAGTTGTTTTGGATTTGGAAGACCAAAATATCTCTTCCCATTTCAAAAAAATGTTCTAAGCTTTCAAAATTGGGAATTACTCAAGATTTTTCAGTCAAAGGACTAATGGTTCAACATGTTCAAAGGCTTCTACAGGCTGGTTCAATCAAAAGAACAAGTTTCCAACACAGTCATTTTTAGCACTAGTTCCAAGTTCAACAGGTTCATGGTTCAATGGTTTCAATGAGGATTGTTTCAAAGAAGCTTAGTTTAAGTGGTCAGTAGAAATAGGGGAATGAACCATTGAACCGTTGGACCAAAGTTAGTTCAATAAGTCAGTTCAAGCGACAAGTTCAAAGGAGTGCCCCAAGCGTCAAAAACACAAGTGCCCTTGCGAAGGTAATTTTTGAGGCAAAAGTGACTAAGGAAGGAAACAAATAGACCGAAAAAAAACCCTGATAGAACCCAGTGGATGCTGCCAAGTGTCATCTTTTGAGCCTCATTTCACATTGTTTCTCAGAGCAGCTAAAGCTGCCATGTGTCCTTTGTAAGTTAAGCAAAACACACCACATGTCGATATCTGCATGAATCTAAAATGAGCCTCAAGTGTTTCTATAGTGTTTTTAAAATAAAATGGAAGTTTCCATGTGTCACCTTCTATGAGACAATCAAAAGGCATCCAAAGCTTCTACAATCTCAACGGAAGCTGCCACGTGTCCTCACCTATTTTACAACAGATGCTACCATGTGTCACATATTGAGATTCACATAAAATTGACTAAGGCAAATTTCTAAGGGAAAAACAACCTTTTAGAGGACACTCAGACCCTGAAGTGAACCATTGCAAAAACTTGAAAGGACAATTTGTAGCTCAAGTAGCCCTTGCAGAGTCTAGGAAGGAAGCAAATGGATCAATTCAAAGGCCAAAAGAGAAAAGGGATTTCCTTCAAAAAAGTTCCCATGGAAAAAGTGACAAAGAGACAATTCCTTTAGACAAATTATCTGAAAGAATTTCTTCAGACTTTTTCTCCGAATGAAAAGTTTGAAGAAATAGAAAACCCACAATGCTGCCATGTATCCTTCATCAAAGTCACAACACAACATGCCACATGTCTCTCATGAAATGCAATGGAAGCTACCGAATGTCATCTTCCATAGGATTCTCAAAAGACAAATGGAAGCTGCCACATGTCCTGATTTAACTTTGTAAAGAGTGACAAGTGTCTACACCCATGATTTTGAGTTTTTAATAGGTTTCAAAGCCTCTATAAATAAGCATCTCTCAAAGTCTCATGGAAGTTTCCCCGTATCTTCACCTATTTATAAATGGAATGTGCCATGTATTAATTGCTAAAGACCAGTAAAAAGTGACTAAGGAACAGAGCATTGAATTGAATATAGGACTCGATTCAAATAACCAAAAAAGAGGAACAATGAAGAAGGACCAAAAACATTTATGCATCAGATATGTTTCTAGAATTAGATAGCCATGTGGACATTGAAAGATGAAAACTTTCAATAGTGTGACCCATTTCTCTACATTCAGAAAAGAAAATGGGTAAATGCCACTAAATTCTAGCATGTCTTCTTAACAAAATTCAATGCAACATGATGTGTTACTGTTCCCAAGTCCTTTTTGAAGATGCTATATAAGGGACTCTCTTTTATTGTTTTAAAATAGATCTCTCTCTAATTATCAAAAACAAATACTCTACCTAAATTGAAAGGTATTACTGAGAGATTAAGCTCAGATTGTTGATCATATTTTGTTATTGGAATAAGAAAGCAATTGAATTTTTAGACTTTGTGCTGTGATATCTTTGTTGTTGAGGAAATTATTCTTATGTCTTTTTCCTTAATATATTTTGTGTTCCTTTAATTCAACAAGCAAAATTAGTGAAAGTAGTCAAAAAGGTGTCTTGAAGCCAACTGTGGAGAGACTTTGTGCCCCCATAATTTTCTTTAGTGTGTTTTCTTTTTGTTTCTATGTAAAGGACCTTAGGATGACTTTGTGCCCTCATTGTCCTTGGTATCTCACTCTTGGGCAATTCAGGGGAAGACATTGTGCTATATCTCAATTTGTTGGTTACTACATTTTGCAATTATTACTAGGAAGATTCTTATGGTTTGTTGAATAGTAATTTTGAAAGAAAAGGAGTGCTTTTTGTCATTATCCCTAAGATTTCTCTTTTGATTTGTACAAATCATCTCTGAAAAAAGAGAGATATATGGTTTATTCTACCCTTGAGTATTATTTTCTGTTTACATATATGCATATAGCATATCTATAGGGAACCTCCCCTTGATGAGAGGAGAGATTAGTCCCCTTTTGATGTGGTAAAACTACACATTTGGCTGACCAATCTTCCTACTTTGGATGATTAGACTTGTTTTCTTTATCAGTATTCTGATCGACAAAATATTCAACAAACAATTTTTGGCGACTACGATGGGGATATAACCCATTATCATTATAATCCAATCCAATGTATTTTATTGTGGAAGAAAGAACTGCTCCAGTGCTTTCCCATTGTTAAAATTTTCTTTCTAGCCTCGCGCAACAATTTTTGGCAACTCTATTGGGGATCATAATTATGTGCATTTTGAAACCTCAAGTTTTAAATTGAACCAGTCTCTACCATTATCCATTATAGACTCCATTCCATTTCTATGTCTTACCATTATCCATTTATAGCCTTACCATCTTCCTTCACCTCTGTTATTTTATCTCTCTACAAAACTAGACCTACTAGGAAAGAATGCACATCTTAAAGCCTTAAACTTTAAAACTGAAGCAAGGTCAATTATTTTCCATTTTTTTTTCACAATCTGGCAAATTCAAGGTATACACAAATTCAAAAGGCTAAAGTTATTGTTGACCCTATATTCAAGTTATTACATCAAAGTAATTTTGATCTATTTCCTTCACCATCTCGCCTCCAATGAACCAAGAGCTTTCCTCCTACTAAAGTCAGATCTCCATTAACAAGCGAAGTATGTACTTATACTATTGATAAATCTTTGCCAATAATTACCCCTCTGAGATTTGTTATTCCTCCTTTTCATAGTCATATAATGGCAGCTCAAGGCCCTTGGGGTAATTCTTTTGGTCTTCTCAATCTTACTCCACCTTTACATGAAATCTGACGTAGTTCAAATAAGAATTTCCCCAAATTTTATTGTGATGGAAAAGTTCATCCTGATGAACACATTGCAGCCTTTAGCATAGCCTGTGGTGTAATTGTAGTAGAATTTGAAGATGTAGCAGTTAGGCTATTTGTATAAATATTAAAAGGTGCTGCTATAGATTGGTTTTATCATCTACAAGGTTAGTTACTAACTGATTGGAATGCTCTTAAAGCTAAGTTTGAAGCCAAATTCAAACTTGTAGAAGATGCACATGCACTTTTAGCTCAACTTACACAGATGAAGAAATAACCTCATGAACCAATGAGGGACTTCATATCCAAGTTTGACAAACTGAGAAATAAAATTCTTGTAATTGCTTGACCTACAGTTGAGAATCTTAAATGCTTCTTCATTAATTTTTAGTTACCTGAAGTGAGTTTCCTTTTAAGACATGTTGGTCAAATAGATCTTGATGTAGCTCAACATTTAGCCACTGAGGTAGAAGATGATCTCATCTTAGCAGGGAATATAAGAAGAGATCCAAATAAAAATAGATCCTCATCATCTTCTAAATATTTATCTACAAGCACCACAAATCCAATAGTGTAGAAGTTGGCAAATGAATTACTTGCTCTCAAAAATTAAATGATGCAAGGAATGTCTTGTGCTCCTTCATACAGAGTTATGCCAAGAAGGACACTTCCAAATCAATCATATCAAGGAAATGCTGCCAGAAATCAAGGGCAACAAAATCATCTTCTTTTCCCACAAGGGAAACTTGCCCTAGAATTTCCTCTAACCAATTCAGCAATGGGATATCTTGAAGTAGAATCAGAGTTCTCTTTCCAGCCTGAATTGAATTAAGAAAATGACGCTAATCTCCTTGTAAAAAATCAAGAAGAATCAACTGGAGACTCCGACATTAGTTTTCTAAACTACTAGGATGAACCCAAAATTAAAGGAGAAGCTTTTGATCAATCAATCCAACAAGATGATAAAAGAAAGACAGAGGAGCAACCTCAACCAACAATTACAATTATTAAGTGTGGAACCACTCTGCTTTTCTAGTCAAAGGATTTGGTGATCACTCAAAAGCTAAGTACATCAATTTCACCTTCACCTTCTACTTTAATTTTTCAAAGTAGCCCTCCTCCCATCCCTCCTAAAACTCAGAAGTTTGAAATACCTTCCTCTATACCTAGCTCAATTTACCCATTTGACATAATTTATCATGTCAAAAAGACCAAAATACAAATGTCTGAATTTGAATGTTTATAGTCCAATCCTAATCAATAGGATAAGTTGGTCCAATGTGTCAAGAACCAAACCATCCTTGCAAGACAAGAGGTTATGAAAATAACTCTTGATTCCCCAAAGAACATGCCCATTCTGAATAATCTTGTCATTAATCCTCCAACTATCCCTAAGAAATTAGAACCTTTCTATGTTTCCCTGTTAATAAATGTTCACAAGCTAAGTAATTGTATTATAGACTCAGGCACATCTGAAAATGTCATGCCTGCTAAAGTAGCTGAATATCTTAATCTCACACTAACCAACATGTTTGGAAGATGTTTTTCCATGGAGAACAAGTAAGTTCCATTATTGGGACAAATCAAGGATGCCTAATTTATATTTGCAATGTTTTCAGACAAAAGAATCAAGATGATAGTTTTGGTGGCTGATGTTCCAACATCCTATGGTATCCTACTTGGATGAAATTTCTGTAAGGATGTGGGAGGAGAACTAAGCATGGACCTTTGTGAGGCAAGGATCCATGTTAAAGGCGTAATGAAGAGATTACTCCATGAAAAAGAGGCAGAATATATTGTCACTCAAACATCAGCCCCTGTAGCTCAAATTATTTTTGAATCTTCAGGTATGGGTAATTACTTTCTATCTATAGATGAAGTCCATGAAGCATCTGATAATTTTTTTGAAAGTGTCTACTTAGAAATCAGTTCAGCTAGAATAGTAAAAGAATTAATAGGTTACAATCCAAATGAAGAAGGATCTTCCCTCTCTAATGAAGGAAAATCCAAAGAAAAATTAGTATTTGATGATGTATGGATTTTGAAATTTGATGGTAGCTGCTCCTCTACTAGTTCGAGCAGCTACCATTGATGGGATTGTGTTCATATCTCCTTAAAGAGATATGTTTCCTTTATCTTACAAATTACAAATTAGCAACACTAAAAATACAGCTGAATATGAATCTCTATTGATGGGATTGAAAGCTGCTCAAGACAAAGGCATCACATTTCTTCATGCCAAAGGGGATGATGAATTAGTGGTTTGTTAGGTGAGAAATCTATACCAAACCAATAATAAAAGATTACGCCACTACTATAACCTGGTTTGCGACCAAATTGAAAGCTTTGATGCTTTCAACATTTCTGCCATACCCATGAAATCTAATGACAGAGCCGATGCACTTGCTATTTTAGGAACTCTCTTAGCTCCTCACTTAGATTTCAGAGAAGATAGGTATACTATTGAGCTAGTCTGTATACCAAGTGTTCCTAACAATACTGATCATTGGCAAGTATTCAATGATGATCACCAAATTATTACCTTCTTGAAATGAAAAGACAATTTTGAACAACTATGTTTTGAAGGCAGTGAACCTCAGAAGTATGAATCAACCTCTAAATTTAGTTCAAATATAAATGAAGAATTTTTATAGCTGAAAAGAAACAAAATTTCCAAAGCCCTGATTTCTCTTGAGAAACTGTTTGACAAGAATGATAGATTAATCAAATAATAACAAATAGATTCAAGCTTTTCTTAGGGAATCGATCAAGTAAATCTAACTACTAAAGAAAATCCCAAGATGGTTAACATTGGTAAGTGTTACACCCCTGAAGAAAGATTCAAGTTCACCACTTTACTCTGTCAATACATGGATGTCTTAGCATATTCTTATGATGACCTAAAGTCTCTCAAAGCTGAATCAACACCTTATAAGCAAAAATCTAGATATTCCAATCCAAAAATATCAGGTACTATTCTATCTAAGATATAAAAAATGTTAAATGCTAGAATCATCTTTTCAATCCATCATTACACATGGATTGCGAACTTAGTGCCTATAAGGAAGAAGAGTGGAAAAATTCACATTTGTGTAGATTTCAAAAATCTGAATCAGTCATCTTTGAAAGATTATTATCCTTTACCAATCATGGATCAGGTGCTTCAAATAGTGATAGGTTCAAAGATGTTATCAATGCTAGATGGCTTCTCAGGATATAATCAAGTTGAAGTTGGTGAAGTAGACCAACACAAGACTGCATTCACCACACCTTGGGGTACATTTGCATATAGAAGAATGCCTTTTGGCTTGATAAATGCTAGTGCCACCTTCCAGAGGGCAATGGACCTAGCTTATAAAGATGAGATAGGTAAGTTTATTATGGTACGCATTAATGACTTGACTATCTTTTCAAAGCACCGTTCTGATCATATATGCCACATGCAACAAGTGCTAGAGTACTGCAGCCAAAATGGTATTTCCTTGAACCTTAAGAAGTGTATTTTTGTAGTAATAGAGGGGAAACTCCTTGGACACATTGTGTCTAAAGAAGGCATAAAGATTGACTCAGACAGAGTCAAGTCTATTCAAGAGCTTAATTTGCCTACAAGTAAAAATGTTGTTCACTCCTTCGAAAAGGTGAATTTTTTACAGAGGTTCATCCCCAAATTTGCTGAGAAGACTAAACACATTGTGAATATGATGAAAGGGAAGACCACCTTTAGCTAGACTAAAGAAGGTAAGTTAGCATTTCAGGATATCAAGACTGTCATTGCCCATGCCCCTACCTTGTTTTGTCTAGATTACAAAAAAGATTTCATCATATATAGCTATGCTTCTGAACATATGCTTTTAACAATTCTTATTCAACAGGACAAGGAAGGTATGAAATCTCCCATTTCTTTCATGAGTTGCCCTGTCAAAGCCCATGAGCTATAATATTCAAACATAGAGAAGCAGGCCTATGTAGTGGTGAAAGCAGTCAAGCATTTCCACTTCTATATCTTGAATTCACACACTACTGCCTTAGTTCTTGACACTACAGTCAAGTTCATATTAAATCATCAAGAGTTTGGGACAAAAAGAAGCAATTAAATTGTAAATATTCAAGAGTTCAATCTAGACATCAAGCCAACAAAGCTGGTCAGGGGAAAAAGCCTATGCCAATTAATTGCTAACAATAAGCCAGAAGATACACAGCATGAAGAAGCTAAAGTGGGAGGCACACCAATAGTCCTTTTTGTCTCCACTACCAATGAGTGGTATTCAGGTATTGCTCATTTCCTAATTTATAGTGAATGTCCTGCTCAATTTTCTTATAAAGAAAGTAGAACTATCAAGTTGAAAGCTGCCAATTTTGTCCTTTGGGGCAACGGCTTGTATAAGAGAAGCATAGATGGAGTATTCCTTCACTATGTAGACAAAGAGCAACAAAGCTAACTTTTGAAATCTTTTCACAATCTAGCCTATGGAGGACATTTTTTTGCTCTTGTAACTGCTCACGAGATTCTACGAGCCAGGTATTACTGGCCAACTCTTTTCCAAGATGCATATAAGTGGGTGAGAAAATGTGAACTCTGCCAGCAACTTGTTGGAAGACCCAAGTTAGTTACCCTACCTCTCAAGGTAGTGATTATAGAAGAACCTTTCTAACAATGGGAGATTGATTTTATTGGGACTATAAACCCATCTTCCAGTGCTAGGCATGATTATGTCATTACAACAATTGACTATTTCACCAAGTGGGTAGAAGCAATCCCAACTAAGCATGCTACTTCAAAATTTCTATGCAATTTCCTCAAGGAGAATATCATTTCTAGGTTTGAAATTTCATCCAAAATTGTTACTGACAATGCAACTTGTTTCACCTCTCAAGAGATTACATAATTATGTTTCCATTAGTGAATTACACTCTCTCACTCTTCTGATTATTTTACACAAGGGAATGGACAAGTTGAATCAAGCAATAAGAACCTGGTAACTATCATCAAGAAGCTAGTAGATGACAATAAAAGGACATGGCATAAAACAATGATTGATGCTCTATGAGTAGACAGAATCACACAAAAGAGGGAAATTGGTATGTCTCCTTTTCAACTTCTTTATGGTATCAATGCTAAGATACCAATCACCTTAGAATTTCCAACCTTAAAATTGGCAAAGGCAATTGGAGATCAAACATATGAAAGCTCTCTTGATAAAAGAATCATGTGCCTGACTGAGCTGAATGAATAGAGAACCATAGTGGTGGACCGAATTGCTATTCATCGAAGTCTGGTAAAGAAACTCTTTAACTAGAAGGCCAAAAAAAATTATTTCTAGATTGGGGATCAAGTCTTTTTATGGGAGGAAAGGAGAGAACCAAAATGGATGCATGGAAAGTTTGACTCCCTTTGGAGAGGCCCATTTATAATTCAGCAACACAATGCTGAAAATAGCTTTCTGATGAAATATCAAGATGGCACACTCTTTTCTCTACCTCACAGTGGGCAGCATCTGAAACAATTCAACTCTTGAAGTATCAGATCATTTCATATGTACATATTTATATTTATATAGTTTTTATTTTTATTTTATTTTGTTTATTTCTATTTTTGATGCCTTACATTTTTGGGTAACATGACTTTATAGCCCAATGGTACACATGAATACACTGGAGATTCTAGATTCTACTCCTTTCAATTCTTTTTTACAATTGATAGAAGTTCCCCAACTATAGCCAGCTCTTGTACAAAAAAAATGTCACTCATTTTTAGGACAACATATAAGTTGTTTTAGTCTTGCAAGACCGAAATATCTCTTCCCATTTCAATTTTTTTTCTAAACTTTCAATATTGGGAATTATTTTAGATTTTTTAGTCAAAGGACTAATGGTTCAATAGGTTCAAAGGCTTTTATATGCATGTTAAATTAAAAGAACAAGTTTCCAACACATAGTCATTTTTAGGACTAATTCAAGGTTCAATGAGTTCAACAAGGCTTGTTTCAAAGAATCTTAGTTCAAGTGGTCAATACAAATAGGGGAATGAACCATTAAACTATTAAACCAAAGTTAGTTCAATCGATCGGTTCAAGCGACAAGTTCAAAGGAGTGCCCCAAGCATAAAAAACACAAGTGCCCTTGTGAAGGTAATTGCCATGGCAAAAGTGACTAAAGAAACAAACGGATGAAAACAAAAACTTGAAAGAAGCCAATGGATGCTACCAAGTGTCATCTTTCGAGCCTCATTTCACTTTATTTCTTAGAGTAGTGGAAGCTGCCATTTGTCTTTTGTAAGTTAAGTAGAATGCAGCTCGTGTCAACATCTACATGAATAAAAAAGAGCCTCAAGTGTTTCTATAGTGTTTCTAAAATTCAATAGAAGCCATCACGTGTCACCTTCTGTGAGACACTCAAAAGGTGTCAAAAGCTTCTACAATCTCAATGAAAGCTCCCACGTGTCACATGTTGAGATTCACATAGAATCAACCAAGGCAAATTTATAAGGGACAAACAGCCTTTCGGAGGACACTCAGACCCTGAAGTGAACCATTAAAAAAACTTAAAAGGCCAATTTGGAGCTCAAGCATCCCTTACGAAGGGCAGGAAGGAAACAAGTGGATCAATTCAAAGGCCAAAAGACTAAAGGGATTTCTTTCAGAAAATTTCCTGTGGCAAAAGTGACAAAGAGACAATTCCTTCAGACAAATTATTCGAAAGAATTCCTTCAGACAAATTATTTGAAGGAAACATTTGAAGAAATAGAAAACATGTAATGCTACCACGTATCCTTCATCAAAGTCATAGCGAAACATGCCACGTGTCTCTCATCAAATGTAGTGGAAGCTGCCAAGTGTCATCTTCCATGGGATTCTCAAAAGACAAATGGAAGCTACCACATGTCCCAATAACTCTATAGAGAGTGACAAGTGTCTGCACCTGCAATTTTGAGTTTTTAATAGGTTTCAATGCCTCTATTAATAAGCATCTCTTAGAGCCCCATGGAATTTGTCATGTATCTTTGCCTTTTTATCAGTGGAATGTGCCATGCATTAATTGCTAAAGACTAGCAGAAAGTGACTAAGGAATAGAGAAATTAATTGAATCTAGGACTCGATTCAAATAACCAAAAAAGGAGGAATGATGAAGAAGGACCAAAAACATTTATGCATCATATATGTTTCTAGAATCAGATCACCAGGTGGACATTGAAAGATGCAAACTTTCAATAGTGTGACCCATTTCTCTATGTTGAGAAAAGCAAATGGGCAAATGCCCCTAAATTCCATCATGTCTTCTTAACAAAATTCAATGCAACATGATGTGTTACTATTCCCAAGTCCTTCTTGAAGAGGCTATATAAGGGACTCTCTTTTATTGTTTTAAGATATAGCTCTCTCTGATTATCAAAAATAAAAACTCTGCCCAAATTGAAAGGCATTACTGAGACTTTGAGCTCAGATTGTTGATCATATTTTTTTATTGGAATAATAAAGCAAGTGACTTTTCAGACTTTGTGTTGTGATATCTTTATTGTTGGGGAAACTATTCTTATGTCTTTTTCCTTAATATATTTTATGTTCCTTTAACTCAACATGCAGAATTAGTGAAAGTAGTCAAGAAGGTGTCCTGAAGCCAACTGTGGGGAGCCATTATGCCCCCATAAATTCCTTTAGTGTATTTTCTTTTTGTTTCTATGTAAAGGACCTTCGGATGACTTTGTGCCCTCATTGTCATTCGTATCTCACTCGGGTAATTCAGGTGAAGACTTTGTGCTACATCTTGATTTGTTGGTTACTACATCCTTAATTACGTTTTGCAATTATTACCAGGAATATTCTTGTGGTCTGCTGAATAGTACTTATAAAAGAAGAGGAGTGTTATCTATCATTATCCCTAAGATTTTTCTTTTGATTTGTATGCATCATGTCTAAAGAAAGAGAGATGGATGGTTTATCCTACCCTTGAGTATTATTTTTTGTATATATATATATAGGAAACCTCCCATTGATGAAAGGAGAGATTAGTCCCTTTTTGATGTGGTAAAACTACACATTTGGCTTACCAATCTTCCTACTTTGGATGATTAGACCTATTTTATTTATCAGTACGTTGATCGACAAAATATTCAACCAACACAACCAATCACACAAAACATTTTTTTTCTAATTATCATCATCCTACCATCCTCCTAAAACACCAATATAGACATCACTACCATTATCATCTTCAACATGATCATCATCAATGACACCATCCAACTCACATGCCATAGGCCTCATTACCTTAAAAAACTCAAATTATAAGTCAATTTTTAAATTTTGATAAATAGTAATTAAACTATAAAAATATTAATAAAAATACACATGTTTTATTTATTTTATATTGATTTGATATAAAATATTTAAAACAAAGGATAATTTAGATTTTATAAAATAGAGAAATAATTCCCAATTTAAATTGAGAAATGGATACGTTAATATTGCACTTAGAATATTTAAATTTGATAGGGTAGAGGAGAAAGAATAATTAGCTTATGTTGTAATTTTGATGATTACAAAAATCATTATTAGTTCTAAAAATTCTCTATGTGTGCTCTCTCATTGTTCAAATAAACAAATTTTAGCTCAAAACTTGCTTGGATGCTACCAGTAAAAGAAAGACCATTGTAATGATTGGTACTATCCTAACTCTAGAGATTATATCCCTATATGTTGTGTAGGTATTTTATCCCTCACATCCCTTTATGTACCTATAAATGTGGAATGTGTGTTCAATTGCATCTAGTCCTGTGCATTGATATTTGTTTGCTTCTCCTTCATTTAAAACCCTAATCACACATTCAACAACCAGATGACCCTTAAAAAATGAGTTATAATGTGGGGTTGGATAGTACTAACAAATATATGATAAGTAATTAAATTTTTCCAACATTAAATTACTCCAAAGAGGGATAAAACCAAACACAGTTCTCCCATGTATGTGTATTTTCACAAAATCATGATAAATTTATAATGTAATGCAATGTTTGGATTTTGACACTTGAAACCATTCAAATATTACTTTTGTGTGTTTTCAAGATTAGCTCTAGGGATTCTATTTTTATGTGTTTTAATATTCTTATTCATTTGTAATAATGTATTGAAATCATGCTAGTTGATTTTTCAAATTTGATAGGAATTTACAACATGTTTCTGGATGAGTATAACCTTAGGATATATTTATATTTACAGTTGAATCTTTATTATTTTATGAAATGGCCAACCCATGAAATGTGTTTATGCTAACCTAATGGGGAGTTATCAATTTCAAAAATAGTTGTTTGGATTTTATGGACACTTCCATTATAGGTAGAAACATAGAGTACACCACATTTTTCTATCTTTTGCTAATCTAAAATATGTATTTAATGTATTTGATATGACTGAAAGATGTTTCCACTATGCTTTAATTATGTAATTCATGCTTATAATATATTATTATAAGGTACTTAATATTAAAACATTAGTTTAGATAAGTTCCAATGGAAGAATCAATAAGAAGATGAACCAAACATCTTCATAATGGTGAATTTAGTAGCTTTAATCTCTTAGAGCAGAGGGGTTTGTCATAGATGATGAAACTTCTAGTTTTTGTAGGTAGTCTTTACATAACCAATTCACGATGGTTTTGAAATTATTGGTTTTTGTAGGTAACAATTGTGAAACCATTATAGCATTTTAAAACCACCTAGACATTTTCTTAATTGTTGGTTTGCATATTATGGTTATTTTTCCACCTTATAAAATGTTTGAATGGGAATGGTTGATAAAGATTTTACTTCCTTAAAAAATTTCATTTTAGATCTTTAGTGGGTTCTTAGGTGAGAAGGCATAGGTAAAACCTTTGTTGAAGGTAGAGGATAACATAAATCTATTCTAAAGTCTTGAGGTTATTCATATTATATTTTACAAGTTTGAATTTGTGTTTTTATTATCTTATTATTCCTAGTTATATATGGTTGTTTCGACCATGTTTAAAGTAGTTTTAAGTTTATAGTAAGTGAAAATCAATCTTGTATAAAAGCTAATGAAAATTATATCCATGAATGCCATGTTTGGATATAGCTTGTAAATTTTTAAAATTAGATAGCAGAAGGGTAGTTAATTTGATTCACCCATTAGATTTTTTATACATAGAATTTTTATAGGTCACTTATTATGTTTTTATTACTCTTTACCTCATTTTAATGCTTCATGTTCATGTTATGTATTGTTAGCAGAGGTTCTTGGAAAAATTCAAAACTTGACAATTACAGGGATAACTTATGCAGTTAATAACAAAACATGATATTAGTTAGAAATTTAGATTGAATTAGGCCATTAAATATTAAGTCATGCTTATTATATGAAGCCATAAAAAATTAATGTATATGAAATAGTCAGAATAAAATATATGGATAATAGACTAAAACATCCATAATACTAATGGTGCATAGATCATAAGTAAAATAAATATAGGAAAACCATTAAGAACATTATATTAATCTATATTATACATATGGAATTAATCTCAATTACAACTAGGCATTATTTATAAGATTTTACAGAGTATTATCTCTTCATATTTCAAAATTTTACTATTCTAAAAATAAAGGAATCTTCACATTATGAGATCAACAATGACTTTATCAAATATCAAATACATCTAAAAGAAAATCTAAATGATAAAATAGAACAATTCACACATGCTCATAATCTATAATTTGTGATTTTAGTCATCCCTGTTCTTCATCCAAAATTTTCATGTAAATAATTTATTGTCTCATCCCAAGATGAGATCCAAATATTTTGATATAAGGTTGAAGGAATGAATCAGAAATAAGAGTCACAATTATCATTCCAAGTGTCGTTTATCAATTTTCATCTTTTATACAACTACTTATCAACAGTTTTAGGTTTTCAACTAAGTAGTATACTAGCCTACCACCCTTTCTCATATTCAATATACTAACATAAGTAGGTGGCCTCCCTTTATGGATTTTTAACTAGCCTATACCTTCTTCTAATGTTTAAGTTTATGCTACAAAACTTGTGAAAAATTTAAAATTAGAGTGTGTAATACCTATTGGGAAAATGATGGAATGATTTGAAGTGGATGCATAGTAAGCTAATGTTGTGTTGGTTCTGCTTGTTCCAAGGAAAAATCACTTGGATATGGATAATTTCTTGATGGAAGTTGTTACTATTAGGTGTCTACTTTAGGATTGATGGCTATTTTTTATACTATGGGATTTGATGAAGTTTCTATGTTGGAATGAATTGAGGATCATCCACATATTAAGAAATGGAAGGATCATTTTGTGAAAGATATTTATTAAGCATATTCCAATCTAATAACACATGTCGCACCATAGAGAGCATTATGTATTGTGGGATCTGGATTACCATTAAGTTTTGCACATCTTCATCCTTCATGATGTTAATGAGTGATTTAGCATTTGATGAATTGAACTAAATATCTAAAAGAAACACATCCAATTGATTTTCATTCCTTAGATCTTATAGGATAACAAATGTAGTGTATAGAGATTCACTATGCCAGACATGAATTTTTTACATGGTTTCATCCTTTAAATTTAGTAATTTCTTGAGGACATTTCTCATCAGATCAGAAGTAGTAATTTTAATATACATAAAATCTTTGGTTTAATATACTATTGTGAACTCTAGTTGAATAGTAGCCAATGAGCTATTAAGGTGTTGTTTCCAAATCAATATCCCTTGTACGATTTGTTATGCTTTCTACATTGCAGTTTCAAAAACTTAGTCATATTCCTTAAACATTTCATAGATTGCCTCCATCTTTGATTATATGTTCTTTCACTATGGTTTCATTGCTTGTATATGTTGCATAACCATCTTGTACTTTTTAATCTGATTCAACAAATTTGTCAGTTGTTTTTATTTCAACATCACTTTGTCACCTAAGAATTTTATAGCTACTGATGGGAAACTATTATTAATTATCTGGTGCACATTGGTAAGCTAGTGAATCAACTTTAAATTTTCACTTTGTATACAAGATAACTTCTTATTCTAAGGTTGAAACCTTTTGTGAAATGGAGTCTTGAAATGAAATTCTACGTTGAATCAATTTGGTCAATGGTAATTAGATAACATCTAGAATTTTTTTTTCAAGTGTAGTGGTAACAACTGTTATGGATGTGATTGGAAGCATTATAAAAGATAACATGAATTGATATTAATTAAGAGAGAAAGTGCTACATTTTTTGGATGATATGGTAACATCCCATAGCCATTTTATATTCATTTTAGGTTTCCAATGCCAAGCCTCCTCCTACACACCTTCTTGTGTCACTAGACTATGTTTTTTTACAAAATCTACTTATTCTTTATATTTAGATTATTTTTATTTTATAGCTTGAGCCTCAGCTTTAGCCTTAGCCTTATCATCTCACTCAACATGGGATTTGAATTCCACCTTAGCATTAACCTTAACTTTGGCTTCAGTGTTGGATTTGGCTTCAACATTAGTGTTAACTTTGGCTTCCGCTTTAGCCTTAGCTTCAATTTTTTCCTTGTTCTTGGTTGGTTTTTTATTCAATTGTGCACTTGGCTTTTCCATATTTAATAAATCTCCTTTTGAGACTTTAGTTAACATGTCGATTCCTTTGTATTTTGTTGTGCGTCATGTGATTATTACTATATTTGGAATGTTTGTTCTTGATCATTTTAATTTGGATCTAATTATTCATTGCATGTCTTTTGTGTCTTTGATTAATAAACTTGATTTTGTCTATCCTCTACCTTTTTTTCTTACTTATGATGTGTCTTATGCATAGATTATTATTGGCATTGTTTTTCTTATGAAATAGCCTATTGCTTCCATTATTCCTCCTCTATCGTTGCCTACTTATTTGATTCTTTTTTATTACACTTTTTCTCTTACTTTCTATATATATTCTTAGCCTTGTTTTTCTCCGCCTTTGGGTCCTCTAGTACTCGCATAGTTTCTATTTATAGCTATAGTTGTAATAATTTGGTTTTTTTAGGTTCTTACATAGCTATTGGAAAGTCTAGTATCATAAAATTTTATTGGGAGTATTCTAAAAAATAGGATTTAATCATTATAATATTCCACATATATGGATTCTCTATATAATTATGAGGGGTATCAAGACTCATCTTGTACTTCTTGACAACCTAGCCAAAGGTTGTGTCTGTGTTTGTTATAATTATTGTGTTCCCCTCTCATTTTCTTGTTCTTAAAAAAACACCATTATTTATTTTAATATTTTATATGACCTTATTGAAGGATTAGTCATTGGTTTATCCATCAAGGACAAATGTGGACTTCTATTTTTCAATAAATTATCCCATAGTTGGATCTTTGTTGAATATCTTAGTTGCCTCTTAGCATATAGTTTTAATAATAATAATAGAGGGGGAAGGTTTTGTGATGTCAACCCAAAGGTCTTATGTTGACTTATTGGGTACATGACACATGTGCAGTGCTTTTCAAAAGAATAAATCATTTTCTTCTTTGTGTTAATAGAGATCATCAATAACATCTTCTAGCATAAACATCAGGACTTTGTGTAGACACCGAAAATGTGTCTGCAGCTTGGTCATCTTTCATTCTCCCCCCTTGTCCCAGCCCCCTCCATTTATCAAATTAAAATAATTAAATATTTGGCCCCTTTCCACCTCACCCTTGTCTCTTTGGATCCCCTCCTTGGATCCCCCCAAATCTCCCATTTATCCTTTCTCCCATGCCCATTAAGCCTTCTCATGACCGTTTTCCCCATGACCCCTTGACCCAGAGGCGTGAAAGAACGGACAGAGGCTAATTTTAGCCTCTGTCCCCATTCTTCTGCCACTGACATCGGCTACACTTCGGCCGACGTCAGCGATCCTGTCGGCGTTGGCAGCCTTCAAGACCATTTCCTACATCCGTTGCAGACCCCCTGGCGTGAACATAATTCTCTTGACGCTCCAGGTATTCATATTCTTTTTTATCTCTTCCTCGTATAGCAACAGCAGCAGGTACAGGTACTCTGCATCAGTGATTTCTTCTTGCAACAGGTCTTTCACAGATCCAACATCAGGGTCCTCCATTCTTCAATCAAGAAGCAAGAGGTAAGAAATTTCATTGTTTCATTTCATTGTTTCACTTCATTGTTTCATTTGATTTCATTTTTCTATCCTATCCACTGTCTACCACTTCCCTTGTCCTTCTTTGGGAGGCTAAAAAGCCTTCTCAGACCCCTATCTCTCATCCATCTTTCCTTTTTGCCCTGTCACCCTTTCAGTCCAGTCCCAGACAACATTCTCAGTCCCTCAGACCCAAGATAAGTCCCTTAGACCTCCAAGTAATCCCTCAGACCTCTAAACAGACCTCCGTGACCCTCAGACAAGACCACAGTGCATCCTGTGCATCCATAGACCCTATCCATAGACCTGAAACCTAGCCTGACTCATCCACAGACTACTGCCCCTACCGATGCAGGTCTCTTCCTCCACCGACGTTGGTAGAATAACCGATGTCAGCAGCCTTGACAACTGACGCCGGTAGGACCACTGACGTCGACGACTGTGACCAGGCCGATAGCTTCTTTCAGGTAAGCATTTGTCTTCCATTTCCTTTCTAGTCTGTTATCATTTCAGTATTTTGACATTCTATCTTTTATCAGACATCCTTTTTTATTGACTAATGGGTTGACATCCCTTAAGGAAGTTTTCATACTTCTGGGATCAAGCTTTCGCTTGGCAACCCACCATCTCCTTATCTAACGTTTCTCATGTTTTAGTGTCTTTCTTTTGCAGGTGTCATTCCTCCACAGCCAAAAAGGAGTTCCCACAGCGTCTGGATTACGGTGCGAAGACTACATCCAGGTACACAAGCCTTGACCATTTCTTTAAGTTTCTCATTTTCTCTCTTTGAATGTGAAAATCAATTAGCGTAGAAACATTCTGGCACGCCCGGTCGGACCCTTAGGGCCTTCCTTGGGTTCCTTTCCTTATTTTTTTTCATTTAGGTGCATTAGGTTTCTCCCTCTTCACCTCTTTCTTATCTTCCAAAAGACATTATAAGCAGGAATAAATGGAACTTTTCTTTTCTTTCCTTGCATTTCTAGACTAGTCAAAAATCATACTCTTCACCCTTTCTCCACTTGTTTTCATTCCAACTTAACATTTCGACTTGGGGCATTAAAATACACTGCATTGCATTTCTACTTGCTTGCATTTCTTAGTCCACATCTAGTAATTAGTTCGCATATTGAATTAATAGTAGATCACTTGATGTTACACAACCAAACCACGTGCACAAATCAAACATCAAACAATACATGAGACAAGGCCCGACTGGGATTTCATCACCCAGTAGATACCTTACCCCGTCCCGGCAATCCCACTTGGATTTCACCACCAAGGGGAAAGCCCACTCCGTTCTCTGGCAGAGGATAATCTCTAGGCAAGGTATATTTTGGCTAAGCGAGACCACCTTTTCACTGGACTCGTGAAGTGAGGGGAGCTTGCTCCTTAGCACCAGGCCATGTACTGAACCTAATACAGACTTCTTGAGCACCTAAACAAGACCTGAAACCATCCATAGACTACCTCTTATAGGACCCATTCTTCAAGCCAATCTTCCCAAACATCACTTTAAGGCATAAGCCACACGAGCTTAATAATTTATTTCAAGGGATTTAACGCTTAGGCTCTGCTTGTGTTCTTCATCTTTTCTATTCTTATTTGTTTGTTTGAGGTAGTGAGGACGTTCTTCTCCCTATTTTTCAAAAACTCTCAAATCTTTTGGGTTTCTGGAAAACACAGTCACCGGCATCGGTTTTACCACCGACGTCAGTATCCTTTTCTCGTCGGCATCGGTTATCTGACTGACGTCAGCCATATTTCTCACCGACATCGGTTTTTCAACTGACGTCGGTCTTTGTCATAGTTTTTTTTTAAAAAAATAGCAACCTTAAAACCCACTCCTTTTTTTGTCGAAACCACATTCTAAGTTTCTGAAACTGAAAAAGCACAGTTTTCTGAAACTTGACCCTGTTTGCCTTGAATGGTTTTGACTCAAATTCAAGCCAAGGCTTTAGTCAACCACGCGAGGCATCAACTGCTTTCGTCTACCCCATCCATAACCAGTCCTATAATGGAGTTCCAATCAGAAACTGAAAGAACTCCTACTCGCCCAACCCCGCCCTAAACTCCTATCATCCCAGAGGGGGACCAAGATTTTGCACGATTCTTGGACCTCAACGTCAAAGCCTTGCAGCACTATCTCGCGCATAGCTGAACGTGAGACTCCTTAGGCAACCCAATCTATGGGATGCCGACTTCCTTAGTCGAGACAATGATCACATCAACAACATCTACAATTCAACCTATAGACAATCAAGCCAACACCTCGACCAATAACCCAACCGTGTCTTACCTTCAAAATTTAGCCTCTCCATCTAGACCTACCTCCATGGGGGTTCCGATACCCCCTCAACCTCAAACAACTCAACCAAATCCTACACCTTTTCAAAACCTAGTGGTCTCTATCCCCCCTACTCTTGCACCTATCAACACAAGAGTAACTGTCTACCCTTCAACAAGTGTGGCCACTCCTCAACCATCTTTGACGGCCCTTATCCAATTTGTGCCTACCAACCCCATAACACAAGTGCCCTTGGCTCCAACTTCTGCTCTGATAACTAGCTACCCATATGTTGTGTCTACACAACCAACCACGTCATATGCCCCTCTTAATATCTTTGAAGTGCCTTATAATCTAGGAGGTGCTCCACCCGCCAATCTGTCAATAGACATCATCAAAATGCTGATGGACAAGATGTCCAGCCTAGAGACCTCTGTTTCTGGCTCACGCAATGCTCTCTCATACAAGCAAATTTGAAATGAGCCCATTCACCCTTATGTCCCGATCAGGCCATACCCCAATCAATGGGAGCTTCCTAAATTCTCTCGCTTTCAAAGCAAGGAAGACCCATAACAACACTTACGGGCATTTAGACATGCCTTTTACCTTATTTCCCATGATGATGCATTGCTTTTACGCACATTTCCTATGTCTCTCTCTGGTGCTGCGCTTGACTGGTACAGCTCTCTTGCTAGCCATTCCCTCTTCACATTCACACCGCTGGCCCAGCTCTTTCTTGATCACTTCTCCATCAACATCACCAAGAAGGTCTCGATCATAGACCTCTATTCTATCTGCCAATTCAAGGATGAATCCATAGCGTACTTCGTTGCTCGTTGGAGAGGCCTCATCAATCAACTCTCCTTTTCCTTACCCCAACCCGAACTTATTGAACTTTTCTCCCAAGCCTATGCCAAACATATTTCTTCCACCTTACGGGTTCAGACCTTCCGTACCTTCGATGAAGCCTTCATGATGGCCCGTAAACTTGAATTACGTGCCATCGAGGAGAATAAAGTCAAGTTGCAGAGCAATAATCCCAACTCTAAGACCAATGACTCCTCTTCTTCTAAACCTTCTTCATCCAATCCTAAGTCTAAAGCTTCAGCTAACGCTGTGGTCATTAGACCTTCATCCTCTTTGCCTTCAACCAATCAGCCTGAGCCATCCGCATCTCAGAGTGCCACCTGCCAATTCTAGCAGAGATACGTACAATGACAGTATACTCCTCTCGGAGAATCATACGCGTCTGTGCTGGAAAAACTTGTTAAATAGGGGGTTCTCAATCTCCCCCAGATTCGACCACCTCCACAATTTGATCCCTCACGCACCATCCCTGCGTGGTATAGGGAAAATGACTTTTGCAACTATCACCGTGTTAAAGGACATGACACAGGAAATTGCAAGACCCTTAAAAACATAATCCAAGACATGCTCGAAAAGGGGGACCTCATCCTAGACAATCCCAATGCCCCCCCTAATCATGGGATCGACATCTTCAAGCAACCATTCCCCAATCATCCACCAACCCAAAACAATGTCTAGACCTTGATTGACAACACTCATGAACACAACATTCGAACAATCAATACGGTCTCGCCCTTCATCCCTGACCAACCTCAAGAGGTTAGTCCATCTATCAGTCCATCACGTGTGGACAAACCTCTTTCCCCGATTAGTTCTCCATCAACCTCTCTCATCTTGGAGGACGCCTCAATCTTACCAGCACCACCGGTCTCACCATCCTCCTTCCTGCTGCCTATGGAGGACCCAACCCTTCCCACTCCTCGACCGCAAGTGGAGGGCACAATCATCCCTGCCCTTTACCCGCTTGAGGAGCCTCATTCTCCGGTTTCTTCTCCACCCAGGGAAGAACTTGCCTCTCCTTCGTCTCCAACCAAGGACGAATTGGTCACGACTTCATCATGCCATGGGTCCAAGGCTACTACATCCATCTCATCTTTGGCCCCACAACTATCAACATCTTCTCAAGAACCCAAACCTCATCCAACATCTTCTCAACCATTTTCCTGACTAGTAGAGAAAATTGGACTTCTCCCTTCAAGGAAAGTGGAACATCAGGGATTGTGGGAGCGTCTTAAAGCTCTTCAACATGCCATGCCCTCTCATCTCATGCTGCCAATCCTCCCAAGGTAGAATCTCCCAAGACTCTCAACAAAGACCAGACTCCCACTTCTAAACCTATATCTACCCCATCTAAACCTATCAAGTCACTTGGCATTCGCCCTGTCTCTACCCTCACTCACCCACAAGTGAAGGTGGACTTAGACCATACCTTGACTAATAGTAGTCTTCCAACCAAGTCAAAGAAGACTGCCAGACCACAGAAGTGAATGCCTCCTCCCCCGTCACCATTGCCTTCCATTTTGGGCCCCCATCCTTCGACCCTGACCAGAGTCCTTCCCACACCGACCTCTAATCAAAACCAATTTCCTCATTTACTTCCTCTGCCTATCTCTAGCCTACCCTCCCCTAAAAAGGTGGTACCTCTCACGAAGAAAGTGCCATCTCTGCCTGTCACTGCACCATCAACCCAAAAGGTGGTACGAAAACCTCCTCCAACTCTGCCTAAGCAAAAGTCACTAGCATCGCACACATTGACTAGCATGGACCCTTTAGTGGGCTCATACTCGTTGATATTACACTAACTTTTTTAGACTTCCAGCATAACCCTTCCACCCATCAGGCCTTTCCAACCTCTCGGGTCCAAGCCCTCCTGGTTCGACGACACAAAAATTTGTTTATACCATCGTACACTAGGACACGATACCGAGACTTGATGTGCCCTCAAGGCCATAATTCACCGCTATATGGAGAAGAAAACTCTTCTCCTTAAGGACACTCTTCACCAACCCTCGACACCTTCCCATCCAACCTCTTCAACCACATCAACATCTCACCAGCAGGCCATGACCCCTTCTTCACCTCCTATCTTTGAAATCAATGCTATCCACATAACGACTAGGTCACAAAAGGACAAGGCAAAAGAAAAAATCTGCCATTCATTGGACCTACCCTTTCATCAAGCCACCTCAACCGCCCAAGCCTAAAATTTCTATTCTTGGCGCATCTCAGCCTTTTTCTTCTTCCTCTTTCGGGCCGATTCATGACTCCATGTTGAAACAACTTCACCAAATGCCTGTGAAGATGTCCCTTTATGACCTCATCCAAACCTCGCCTTAGCATCGTCAAGCCCTTATCCAAGCCTTGCAGGCAGCGAAGGTCCAACCCGAAGACCCCCAACCACTCCCTGCCCTCGTCCACTCTTTATCTCCTGTCGCCTCCATCACATTCAACGATTCTGAGATTCCTGCATCCAACACGAAAGATCAAGATGCCGCCCTCTTCATCACTGCCTATGTTGATCAGACACACATTAAATGTGTTATGATTGACGGAGGCACCAGCATCAACATTATCTCCACCCATGCCTTTGATCAGTTGGCTCTTCCCAAGAATTGCATCTCCAAGACTGACGCAATCTTGCACTCCTTCAATGACACCACTGCCACAACCATTGGCACATTCATCCTTCACATTCGCATTGGTCCATGCATGGTCCTGGAGCTCTTCTATATCATCGAAGGAGAGTTTTAATACAACATGTTGCTAGGCCAACCCTAGATCCGTGCCATGGCCTGTGTCCCCTCCACCCTGCACCGTTGTGTGAAATTTGAGCACGACGGGCAAGTCCACACCATTCTCACTGACCCTTCACCCTTTAAAACTTGTAACACCACCTACTATCCAAATGACGTCCCCATTCCTATCAAGCCATCAACCCCGGTACCGCCTCCATCCGCAGAAGCTTCAACTAGTTCACAACCGGCGGTCGCCCTCACCCCTCCTCTTCAAGCGACTACCAAAGACCCCATGGAAGACATCTTCCAATGACTTTCACTGGGGGAATATCGCTTGCTAACCTTAGACATGTTCCAAACTCCACAAGAGTATGGACGCCTTCACCATAGCCCCAGTTATGACCAGCGGATCGGGATGGTCGTGCCTTATGGTCCTCCTCACCTCCGAACCACTCTTGTCTATGGGGGGCTCAATCAAGCTCCTACTGATGGCAACCCTCTCTCTTCACCCCAACCATTCACATTAGACTTCTCGTTTCTTGGCAACCCCGCCTTTGCACACACTTACCTCTACAGGTGTGCATGGAAGGGTTTTGGTTTCGGACGCTATGAGCAGGGCTTCCATCAATCCATCGAGCCGCTCAATGATGTTGATGCCAAGAAATGATATGGCCTAGGATATCACGACCCTACTCAGACCTCTACAGACCTTTGCCCCGAGCCAATCATTGACCAATCTCCTCCATTCTCACCCATTCCTCCTCCTTCACCTACGGAGTCGGTGGTTTCCATCCCTCCTAACCTTTTCAATGCCTAAATGCCATTTGCTTGGGAACCCCTGACCTATCAACCAGGTGGGGTACCCAGGTCTCTCCTCCTTGTCTTCTCTCCATCTCATCCGCACTGTGTGTTAGACATTCTTCCTACCACCAAATTGCTGGGGGGAGTTTGACTTTATACTACCTATCATGACCTCAACCAAACGTCAATCACACATCAACCATGACCTCAATCAATCATCAAGCCAGACCTCGACTAAGCAACCAAACCTTGACCAATCATCAACCTTAACTTCTTAATCATGACCAAACACCAATCTCGACCTGGCCCTTGACTAGTCTTGACAAATCAGCGACCACATCAACCAACTTCTTAATCAAAACCAACATGTGACCAATATGGAGCGAAGTAAACGAGGCAAGTTTGCCCCTAATTGGCTCAGACCTTTCATCATCACGCACAAGTATGGGTCAGGGACTTACCGTCTGTCTTCTCTCGATGGACGGCCAGAACCTGAGCCTCTTAATGCCTTGCATCTGTGACCATTCTACTGTTAGACGAGTACTTGTCCACTAGACATTTAACTTGAGCTCGTCCCTTGAGCAATCGTCGTCCTCTTAATCCTCATTCCTTTCAACCCTATCCCCCTAAACAAATCCTCTATAACCCTTTTATGATGCATGGATGCTCTGTCCTAATAAAAGGGAGCCCTTGAACTTCTATAGTCTTGTCCATGACTCTAGACTCTGTCAAAAAAAAAGAAAAAGATGTCAAGGTCACCCAATCAAATCAAAAGGCAGACTGCTCCCTCGAAGGATAGCTGTACTATCATTGCTGTAGCTAATAGACTGCTCCCTCGAAGGACAGCTATTCAAACATATATAAAGCAAAAACATAGACCACTCCCTCGAAGGATGGCTATGACTAAATCTTGCTACAAACAACACTCTTTCAGAAGCTTCCCGCATTGATCATCTTCACAAATGGCCACAAAGAAAAATGACATCTCTATGTAGACCTCCCGCATCGATCAGTCTGCGCCAAAAAAAATAAAAAAAAATAGGGGTCATGGACTTGGCTTGTAGTTGTCTCAGGGTCTCTTATAAAAAAGGGCAAGGTTATCACTACTCTAAAAATGGGTTACCCTATCCTCACCTATCATAACACCTGCTCAAGGGACTTCAAGCTCACTTTAATGTCAAAGTGATTCGATTACCGTTCTAGCACAACTCATGGTCAACGGCGTAATGCATGAATGGGGCTCTTGGTTCTAACAACCCCTATCTATGCTCTCATTCTGGTCCTTGTCAATGAAAGGGCAATTATGCCTTTCACTTTCTGCTTACACTTTGGTCACATTCGAACTTCATCACTTGTCAAACTCAATCAACTCAACTCCAATCTCCTTTCAGACCACTCACATAGCCTATTCACACTAGTTTCTATGGACACCAATACACATGGAAACTATCGACCAGACACAATTTATGTTAAGCATAAACCAATACTTGTTGAAGCATAAATAGACCTCAATTCATTTTTAGCATACATCCATCATGACTATGGAACATTGCTAGGGATGAATGACCTCTCAACCAATGTTGCAGAATACACCCTTTGGAAAATGCTGTAACATCTTTCTCTCCTCATCATTTCGACACATGACCAAACCAATCATCGACCACTCTTCTCAACTAGTCTGAACTACATTGGTCTGAGGCCCCTTCTAATCTGGGCTATGTAGGCAACACTCAGATGACACGACATCTTTTGAGGTTAGCTTGACCACCCTTTGTTTGTTCATCTCTCTGATGGACAAACCTTCTTTTCTTTGACCATGACCTTGACCTCAACCAAGACCAACCAATCACTTCGACTCTTCCTCCCTCTTTGGGAGAACTACATTGGCCTGAGGCCCTTAGGACAAGGGCTATGTAGGCAGCACTCAGTTGACATGGGGTCTCCTGGGGTTAGCTCGGCCATCCTCTTCGTCACTTTCTTCCATCCCATTCTCTCGTGACATGTCAATCATATCACAGTTAGTCACATATTTTCATAATCATTAGCATAATCAGTTTCATCATGTTCATCCATAGTCATTAAACATCACCATTTAATCTACAAATCATAACCATTCACATCAAATATCAACATCAATATCATTAATCATCATCATATAACCTTTTCATTAAACATCACATGCATCATCACATTAGTCATCATAATCACAAACATAGCATCATAGCATCATCATTATACACATCATATCAAAACATGCATCAAATCAAAGTGCCATAAACATTAAACACATCCATACAATTTCTCATAACTCATGTCCATAATCCAAAATAATCTCATCATATATATCTCAAAGTTTTATACAATCGCTCAATCTATGCCTCTCTATAAAAAATCACATGCATCTCGCATCATCGGCACGCAGGCCGGTATATACATCGTATCAAAATCTGCCCTCAAAGCTGTGGCTATGGTGGTGGCAGTGGCCGAGAAGATGCTGTGTCCTCTCCCCCCTCTGATTTGTGCCATCTACGTGAATTGGTAGCAGTCGCTCGTGACTTAGACCACTGTCGGCTTAGCTCTACCCTCATATCTGAGTATCGTTGTATCTGAGGAAACCCTCTAATAGCTCCCTCATAGTATGTGATCTCGTCCAACGCATTATTGTATGTAACTATAGATACAGTTTGCGGTGGACCCATCTGACCTGCTGCTGTCCCCTGTACTACCCCCTATGGCTATGTAAATGTCAGTTGCACCGACACCGACTGTCCTACCCCCTGTGAAAATGCCGGCTATTTAGATGGCTGCTGCAATGGGCCCTGCCCCCCAAAGCTCTGACCTACCACTACCTATGCATGGGCTGAAGCCAGCTGTCCCTATAACAGACTGACCTGCCCTGTCAATGGTGCCACCTAACCTGTCATCTCTGTCACCTGTCCTGTCACCCTCGCCAGCTGCCCCTGCAAAACCGTGACCTGTCCCTGCAAAATGGTCACCTGAGCCTGTGTCGCATCCCTCTCCTGTCGCGCTGTGTCCCTCTCCTCACGGGCTATATCCCGCTCCCTGGTGACAGCCTGCAGATCTGGCTGGCGACCCACCTGTACACCTGTGTACCATCCTGTCCACCATGCTGTGTAGGCCTCTGTACACCCTGGGTTGACTATCCCAAGTCCTACCAGCAACTCCTCAAAATTTGGCCCCTCTGTCTCCTCTAGCAGTGGGAGCGGTACCTCTATATCATCCTACCTGTACTACGGGAACGCGAGAGGTACATCCTGTAGCAGCCCATAATGGCACCGCACTCTCTCTACTGGGATCCTCTCGAGCTCACCGGCTCGTCTCCCTCTGACCCATCGCATGCTTTGAGTCCCGACCATCTGCTCGCCCTGGTCTCTGAATGTTGGATATACCAAGTATGGTCTCCAGACGATATTTGCTGGAATCAGGGCCTCCAATACCCCTCTGTAGTGGTCAATATCTCTAACCACTCTATCCACCCGCGTCTGCACCATCACCTTGCGCCATCACCTGAATCCAACTCTGAAGCTGGCCTAGATCGCCACTGGGAGGCTGAGAGGTCGGGTAACCAAAATATGCTCGTATGCCCAGCAGTGCAAAAGGTGGCTTACACACAGACTATAGCGTCGCCACCGACTGATGCCCCATAGCTCTCTTTATACCTAGGCCAAAAAGATGGGCACCCAAGCAAACACTATCTGCTGCTCCAACATGTCCATCAAAACCTCGATCATGGCGATCGGGAACCTAACTCCCTCCACATCCGGCAATGCATAGACTGTGATGCCGATCATCATCAGAACAGCCAGCTGATGTGTGCCCTCATCCATCGTGTACAAAGGCTCATAAGCAAAACTGGCTGAATGGTAGCTTGTCTCCGTGATGTGCTCCCCAAATAGCATAACCATGTGTATATCATGTGCCTCTCTCGAGCACGCATAAATGTTAGCTCCGTGTACCGACAACCACAAAATTTGGTACACATCCTCGACCGTGACCGTCATCTCGCCTGTGGGGAGGTGGAAGGTGTTGGTGGCATGGTCCCATCACTCGATCAATGCCACCATGAGGCTCACATCCCTCGCCACTCTGTAGTAGCATCTCAGCCCGCCTAGCCCCACTGCGCTCATCTGCGCCCACTCCTCGACTGTCATGTCTCCGCGCATCTGCATCAACAAGGTCAAGATGCGATCTTGCAGCATCAGAGTCTACCTCACCTGCATCCATCCATAGTCAATCTCATGTTAAAACTATTCCTACTCTTCCTATTTGACCAACCATCCTGACCATCTATGCCTAACCCGACACCCGGGTAGCCCTTGGCGTAGCTTCAAACATTCGACTTGACCATTTTTCACCACCCTTTTTGACCAAGCAGCCACCGACATCGGTTAGCGAGCCAACGATGACACTCACATAACTGATTTCAGTCACCTAGTGATCGATGGCAGCAAGTGAGTGACTGACGCCAGTCACTAGTTGGCCAACGTCGGCAAACCCATCGACGTCGGCCACTGGTTCGGCCCTAGGGCCGAATGGCGACCCCTAAAATTTAGGGCTTCCCCCTATGGACTCCCCAACACCCCCAAATCACTCCTAAATCATCCCTAAGCTATCTTAGACCCCCCACCCACCTTCGTAGCTACCCTCCCCCCTCAATTTCTGCCTAAAGGAACCAAAAATTCAAAAAACTAAATCAAAACAATAATCAATCAAGTAAGGCTTAGAGACCCTCCTACCTCATCTCAACATCATCGGCGTGGTGGCACGATGGGTGCCACTGTTGGTGGACCTCCCGCAGGTCCTCTACTCCCCTCTACCATCTCTTCCATGCCAATGACTCTGCACGCTCTTGTTGGCCCACACGTGTCCCTGCAGCATCCAATCAACTCCTTCTCTTCACCAATGTTCCTCTGCCACCTCGCACCACTCCTCGGTCAACTCTGGGTCACTTTCACTCCATCAACTCCAGAGCTATTTTTTTTTCTCTCAGTCAACAAGTAGAAAATGACTTTTGGTGGGCCGCCAATTAGGTTTTGTCAGATTTGGTAGGCCACCGACGTCGGCATATTCGTGCCCTATTCCGCCGACATCGGCTGATTTATTATGATGTCAGTCATCTTTGTCAACCACCGTCAATTTTATCACTGACATCGGTAGACTTCAACCCTCCAAATTCTTCTCCATGACCAAAATCATGCCCCAATCAGTCAGCTTTCACAGTAGAAGTCATCTTAACCCCCTGGGGCACACTTGAGATCACTTTTGCCTCAATCTCCTCGACCACCAGACCATGGAGATCATGCCTATCTCCCCAGACCCTGACCACTTCCAAGACGACTTCGCCTTGGCTATTTTTGCATGTATGCTACCCCACGACTGGTTAGCAAAATTGTGCGCAGACTATTTATGACCCTCACAAGTATAGGATCGCAAGCTGGTTGATCCCCACTACTTGTGATTTTTTGTATTTTCTAGGAGCACTTCCTGAGCCCAAGATACCTAAAACACGATGACCATTGGAGCTTCAACTTAGATTGAATAACCCAATCAACAGATGACTAAATGCTGGGGCCCAGTCATTTCAATTTTGGCACTCCTCAACCTTGACCTGTGATAATCTGACCTGACCATCCCGTGACGTGGTATACGCACAATCACGACTATTGTAGCATTCTCACTCACCCTCTCTCTCTCCATCTCTCTATCAAATCGACACTCGATCTCAGGTTCCCTTCCCTCGACCCTCGCTTTGAGGGGGCAACACCTCATCCCATACCTGAGGCAACCAACCCTCCTATTTTTGTCTTGCAGTTCACTTGAACAACCAAAAAGATGAAATCAACCTCATCCCATACCTGGGGCAACCAACTCCTATTTTTGTCTTGCAGTTCGTCAAGAACAACCAACAAGACAAAAAGGGGCAAAATATAGACACCAAAAATGTGTCTGCACCTTGGTCATCTTTCATTCTCCCCCCTTGTCTGCCTCGACCCATATCCTAACCCTTGTCCCAGCCCCCTCCATTTATCAAATTAAAATAATTAAATATTTGGCCCCTTTCCACCTCACCCTTGCCACCTTGGATCCCCTCCTTGGATCCCCCCACCTCTCTCCTAGCCTTTATTACCCCAAATCTCCCATTTATCCTTTCTCCCGTGCCCATTAATCCTTCTCGTGACTATTTTCCCCATGACCCCTTGACCCAGCGGCGTGTAAGAACGGACAGAGGCTAATTTTAGCCTCTGTCCCCATTCTTCTGCCACCGACGTCGGCTACACTTCGGCCGACATCGGCGATCCTGCCGATGTCGGCAACCTTCAAGACCATTTCCTGCATCCATTGCAGACCCCCCCGGCGCGAACAAAATTCTCTTGACGCTATTGGTATTCATATTCTTTTTTCTCTCTTCCTCATACAGCAACAACAACAGGTACAGGTACTCTGCATCAGTGATTTCTTCTTGCAACAGGTCTTCTGCAGCTCCAACATCAGGGTCTTCCATTCTTCAATCAAGAAGTAAGAGGTAAGCAATTTCATTGTTTCATTTCATTGTTTCACTTCATTGTTTCATTTGATTTCATTTTTCTATCCTATCCACTGTCTACCACTTCCCTTGTCCTTCCTTGAGAGGCTAAAAAGCCTTCTCAGACCCATGTCTCCCGTCCATCTTTCCTTTTTGCCCTGTCACCCTTTCAGTCTAGTCCCAGACAACATTCTCAGTCCCTCAGACCCAAGACAAGTCCCTCAGACCTCCAAGTAATCCCTCAGACCTCTAAATAGACCTTCGTGACCCTCAGACAACAGTGCATCCTGCGCGTCCATAGACCCTGTCCACAGACCTGAAACCTGGCCCAACTCATCCACAGACTACTGCCCCTACTGACGCCGGTCTCTTCCTCCACCGATGTTGGTAGAATAACCGATGTCAGCAGCCTTGACAACTGACGCCGGTAGGACCACTGACATCGACGACTGTGACCAGGCCGATAGCTTCTTTCAGGTAAGCATTTGTCTTCCATTTCCTTTCCAGTCTGTTATCATTTCAGTATTTTGACATTCTATCTTTTATCAGACATCCTTTTTTATTGACTAATGGGTTGACATCCCTTAAGGAAGTTTTCATACTTCTGGGATCAAGCTTTTGCTTGGCAACCCACCATCTCCTTATCTAACGTTTCTCGTGTTTTAGTGTCTTTCTTTTGCAGGTGTCATTCCTCCACAGCCAAAGAGGAGTTCCCACGCGTCTAGATTACGGTGCACAGACTACATCCAGGTACACAAGCCTTGACCATTTCTTTAAGTTTCTCATTTTCTCTCTTTGAATGTGAAAATCAATTAGCGTAGAAACACTTTGTGTTCATCAACTCCCATTTATGATAAGTTATATTGAACAATGAGTTTTGGGACATTTGGGTTTTCTAGCTAGGAATTATCCTCTTGATTTCTCATCTTGCTATTGGTGGTGAGGCTCTCCTCATTGGTACCTTTCTTTTGCCTTTATCTAGCTATGTTAGAGCTATTACCATTTATAGTGAAACCTACAATTGCATTTTTTGTTTTCCTTACGCTTGTTTAGGAATGGGTTTTGGTCCTCATTAAGGGATGAAATGCAGAGGTTGCACCTTCCTCATCGTTAGATCATTTTACCTCCAAATGTTTATTAGTGTATCCAAAAATATGATGAATAATGGAAATTTAGTAGCAGTTAGTCTCGATAACTTGAGTACATTGATCTAGATTCCATTGTGTAGTATTTTAACTAATACATGTTATCCTATATATTACATCACATCTTGGGGTATTCTTGGGTGTGACCTAATGAAATTTAGTGACTCAATCCATCAAGTATTGATCTACCCTAGTTTCTCATATTATTTCCACACTTTGGTCCATGTAATATTTGTGAATGTGGTAATAGGCCAAAAGTTTATATCTCTGTTGACTCGATCTTCGGATAGTTTCCACTATGTGAAATAAAGAATTAAGACCAAGAAATATGATTAGAATGTTTGGGAGGTACATCCAAGTTGATTCTTTAGTAGTTATCTCCAAGGCTAAAAATAAGGGACATTTAAAGTCTTGATGCAAGCATGTCATATGATACATAATATATGTAACCCTTTTGGTTATTTCCATGTCTTATTTTGTAGTTTTAAAAATTTGTTTGTAATGAACTCGATCGAAATATGCACTAAAGCATAATCTATTAAATTAATTGGTACTACTTGACCTTTTCATATACTTCTCCCCAATGTTTGGATCAATTGGTGGAGAGGTGGACTTGAGCTAAGAGGCCTATTTCTCGTGCCATAGTCTAAACATTGATCAAGATTTTTACATACCAAGATAAATGAATATCCCCTTTATTATACATACATAGAATATGAAGAATTACCTCATTGAGTTGTATGAATATGGGTAGCTTGATCAGTATTTTAGCATCTGAGCCTTGTAGTGGATGTGGGATAAATATGGCTCATACTTATGTAAATTAATATAACCAAAGAATAAACACAATAGATTTTTCTTGATCAATTAAGCCTAAGGGTTTGAAGTCATTATAATTAGTTTTTTGGAACCTTAGGCCAATCCCCATTTCCTATTTTATTGAATTTAAGTGTGGAATTGATGATTGATATTTTTCCATGGTTGTTGTGTTATACTTGGTCGAATACTTATTTTTCTTATTTTAAATCTGGTGTGCAATTCATGTACATGGATATGTTTTGAAATAAGATCACAAAATTCACTTATTGGTATAAGTATCTAATGTCTTTATGTTAACTATTGCCTTTATCAAATAGTCTTTGGTGACCAATTATATTGAGTCAACTACTTTAAATGTGTTGAATATTGGTGCATGAGTTTTCTCACAAAAATTATTTTCACTTGAATTTTATTTGATATGGCAGTGAGCCTCTTACATTTATAAACTTTATTTCATTTGTTAGCAATTATATGATGTGATAGGATATCTTTTCATTTATTCCATTTATTTTATGACCTCATCTATCATTTTTCCATGCAATCTACTTCAATAAAGATGCAATCTACTCATGTGAATTTTCATTAGCATTATTAAATGATTGTTATCTATCCTTTCATTTTAAATATATTATCAATCCCATCTTCCTAGACTTAATTTATGACCACGATATAGTTTTTTCTGGTTATCTTTAGCGTACACTTGGAATTAGTCATAGTTTATGATGGTCACACTTTAAGTTTCATTATGATGTGTAGTGATACAAATATTACATTGTATAAAAACCCTAACCCTAACAAAACAAACAAAACCCCAAAACAATATTTAACAAAAATAATAATCTACATGGTGTTACTCAGTACCAGCTCTTTTTAGTAGTAATCATGATGGAGTCTAATAATTGTAAGGCTTAATCATATAACCATTAATATTCCATATAAATATGGTTCTATATAAATCTATTAACACATTGTTACCCTATTTTGAGAATTCATGAACAATGTAGGGTTCCTTCCATCTAATTTATAGTTGTTATGGCAATGGCTTAAACTTAATATCATACAATAATACCACTTATTCTAGATGAAACTTCATAGATCATAAGTTGTGTTTGTGCCATGTCGTTAACTTAATTTATGTATTTCTTGCATCCATTGTTCCCTTTTTTGAGTTTATTTTTTGCTAACTAACTCTATTGATCTTTGGTTTATATAATCTTAGTCACCTAGCCTCATGACCATTATAATGAACAGATTTAGAATACTGTACTTAATAGGCATTACTGCCTCTATATCATAGACAAGATAGAAGGGAGTCAAGCTTGTGGTACACTTGTAAATTGTTATCTATGCCCAAACAATCATTAAAATCTTAGTATCCCAATCTTTCTTTTGGATATTACACATCTTGGTTAACATTTTTCTAAATACTTTGTTCGATGCTCCAAGTTTTCCATTTGATTGAGGGTAATAAGATGTGCTCTTGAGGTGTGAAATAATAGAATCCTTAGTGATAGTATTGATATTTTTTAAGAAATCCATTACTTTTTCTCTAACCAACTTGTTTGGGAATCTAAATCTTGTAATAATATTTTCATAGAATAATTTAGCAATGCCTTTTGCACTACATCTTTGGGTTGTAATAGATTCCACCCATTTTATGAAGTAATATGACAAAGTGATAATGTAATCCACATTAATTCATTTTCTTGAGTGACTTATAGGTCTAAAAAAATCAATTCTCCATTGTTAAATGGTTGGTATGCAAGCATTGGTACCAAACACATATCATCACACTAATATGGCTTTCCCATTTTTTGACACACTATTTATTGGCTACCTTGTGTCCATCCAAAAATAAATTTTACCAAGAAAGACCACTATATAGGATTTTTATTGTAATGGTTTCACCTACAAAGTGACCCCCTATAAATTCTTAATGTGATTCTGGATGAAGTTGTGGTCATTCATGCTCTAATGTTACTCTACATACCACATCTTCTTTCCCAATATTGTACATAAATATGTTAATGAGATTATATGGGATAGATTTTATGATATTATTTTTTAATCCCTTGCCATATAATACACATGGAAAGTATGTTGCTACAACTTTTTGCAATGTCCAACATATTATTCAGATTATAATAGCCCTGAATAAGTGTGGATATGGGGACTCATCCTCTATTTATTATGGTTCTTCACCATTTTATAGTCTAATCAGATGATTTTATTAGACATCTTCATGACTGAGTTTTAAATTTATTTTGAATCAAAACACTTAAAATAACATGAGCCATTAATAATTTCATCCTACCAACATTTGATTATTAACCAGGGGTCACAATGCCTAGTGTTTAGTAATAATATAAAATGGTTTGTCCAAATATATAGTGTCAAAAATTTTCCAATGTAAACATCATATCTAACTCTTTTGTTTCTATACTAGTATTGTTCTTTTATAAAAATTATAGATTAATCCTAGAAAAATGTATAGGGTGATCTATCCCACCATCCCTTAGATTCACTAAGGTAACTCTCACTACAATAACAAAAGCATCCACATGTATGTGGAATGGATTCTTCGAGTCAATAAAAAATAAAAGAGGTGAGATTCCTATCCTTTTTTTTAGAATGATAAATATTTCTTGGTATTATGACATCCTTAAAAATTTTGTATCTTTATGTAGAATTTTTTCCATTTCCATAGATTTTATTGCATATCCTTTGATAAATTTTATATAGTATCCCATATGACCTATAAACATATGGATTTATATAGAGTTAATCAGTGGTGGCATCCCACTATTACATTGATCTTATATTAGTCAACTAGAATGCTATACATACATAAAAGATGGCCCATAAGAGCACCAAAAGGTGTGAAAAACAAGCAATTCAATAATTTCAAGGTAATAGACAAAGTTGAAGACTATTATAAAATTAGTAATATTTTTTACATATGATATTTTAATAGATAATTAACAAATAAAATACAACAAAATCATCTAAATATACTTCTATGAAATCATGAATGAAGTATTTAAATGCAATTACTATAGATATATAGAAAACTACTAGTGCACTTTTTACACCAAAAGGCATTATCTTATATGTGAATGATCCCAATTTAGTTGTAAAATTGGTCATAGCTTAGTCCTCTTCTACAATAAGTATATTATCATACCAAATTAATACATATTTGAATGAGTACACTTCATGACCTATGATTGGCTTGAAGAATTTATATATGAATGATATTAGAAAAGGATAATTAATTAAGGCATTGTTGAATGTGTGATAGTCTCCACAAACTCATATCTTCTCATATTTATTTGTTTGTATCAATATGAGACTCACCTAGTCTAATTTTTCAACTGGATAAAATATTGTTTCTTCCTAAATTCAATTTAGTTGAGCCTTTAATTTTAATTTCATGTTGAGGCTAACCTATATAGGTGCTTCTTAATGGGTCGATAACACTCTTTCAAATCTAAATGCTTCTCCCCCAATGACTGATCTAAACCTCTTATTTCATAGAATTTGGTTAGGAAAACATATTGGTTGGCTCATAGCAATTACAATGCCTCCTAGATTTATTCTTATCCCCACTAATCTCCCACAATCATAAACTTAGGGACTGAATTTGATCCTATGTATTCATCTATCTTTTCTAGAGGTTATTGATACACTTTATTTGATGCATTAGGTGAATCCTATTATAGAGTGAGGTCTCATTCCCATTATATAATGTTTATGATTTGTTTTCTATATTGTTCAAGTTGTCATATACTTTTGGTTGATGTTGGTTTGGCTTCCCTCTCTAGTTCAAAGAATCCCTGACAATCCAAATATATATAACTATCACTAAATTATTTTTGCATTTATGTTATTATATTACAAGAATTAATAATATATATATATATATATATATATTTTTATTTACCATGTAATTTTGAAGCACTAGATGCAAATCACGAGCTACTTTTATTTGTGATGAAGACTCTATTTTAGTTCCCAAATCTTCTAACCATCCATGATAGAAAGATTTTAAGTTTCTATAATGCATTCTGCACCAATGTGTTGTCATATTTAAATAAAAAATTCTAAATGAAATATTGTTACACTTATGCCCAATGTTTGGTCTCTCTCCTATGTTGTTGATGCATGTACTAAGCCATTGGTAGTGGTACTAGTGTGTGGCTAGAAATTTGCACCTAGTACCTAAGATTCACTCCTTGTTTGGACCATATATCTACACATTGATGAATTTGTAGCTCAAAATATTCACCTTCTTGAATGAAAGACCATTCATATTTCACCATAGGTGATAAATGAAACCACACGCATAAATATTCACATGAATCTTCCCAATATATATTTATATCTCTAGGTTCTACCTACCAAGTCTTAACATTACCTTGTGGTACATAGATATATGTATTAATTTTTTGATCCACCTTCAACACATAGTACTCTAACCTAAAAATAAATGGATTAAGGTCCTTTAACTCAAAGTACTTAGGTAAATAACATTCGATGGTGAAAAACATGTGCATAGGTCTTATTTCATGATCTCCCCTTGCCTAGTTGAACATCTAAGTGTTTGAATCACCACTTATGATATAGGACATGCATTTCTCACCTTTTAGTATATCAAACTGATGGATAGGTACAAGATTTGAGTTGAAAATTTTCTACTAGTAATTTTATTATTATTGGATTATAAGATAGTTGTTTTGTTATCTTTGATTGTTCCAAGTTTGGGCTCAAAAATTGATACTTGGAAACTTACAATTCATTCATTCATTTATGTCATTGCACTTAATTTAAAAAAAATATTATCACCTTAAGCATATGGTGACTCTAGATCTTTGATAACTATATTGTCTCCTTGATGACTATTTAGTTGGTTACACATTATGTTAATAGTTATTATACCATCATAAGCCTATTTATTACTAATTAAGTCAAGGTGATATGTCTTGATCATCTTCACACCAATGATTTTAAAGTTTCCATGAAAACATAGCTTGACCACTCTAATCTCCACATCATTGAGGTGATCAATTAGCTCTACCCACATATAATCTATGAGGCTAAGGGTGATAGGAAATTCATAACTTGTAAGCTCAATATCCATGTAGAAGTCAACATCCAAAGGTATCATAGTTTGTATATACTAGACAACCTTATATGTTTTTTTTTTCCCTCATTATGCAAAATCTAGCAAATGTTGTAAGAAATTAGTGATATTCTATGATATATACTCATTGTGTAGTTATTGGGTAACTTAGATTTTTTTTAAAAAGCAATTATAACTCCTTGTTTCATTAATCATAGAACTTATCCATATATATACACATCAATGGGTATTATATATCTTTATGAAACATTCTACTATTTTATATTTTGTATAACTTGAGTTGTTTGATACATTAAATTCTTCTCCCTTATAGGAAAACCATATTGATTAGGCTGAGTTTTTTTAATTCTTTATCTTTTAAAATTTCCCAAGGAGTAAATCATTATTTTGGATGTTATTATATAGTAACTACCATGATGAAAGTGTTATCATTAGGTTAAACATTGATCAAGTTTATATTGCATATTAACTTCTCCTTCTTTTCCTTCTCGAGCACTAGGTAGTGTTTTTTTATGTTGACCTTCCATTATGTAGTACAAATATTAGGTCTATCTCTATGCATTAGTAGGATAATTCTTATCATAGTGATTGTATTTTCCACATAAATAACATTACATAAGCATTTGGGCTTAATGATTATCATTATTTCAACCTCCTTAATACCCTCTTCGATGTCCTCCCTTGTACCCTCCTTTTTAGCTATCTCTATTTTATTGGTATCCCCATCCTTATGACTATTGCAAAATTTATCCTATTTATCAGTTTTATTATGCATTTTAGGCTCCATATTGGTGTTGAGGAGATATTTGAATGTAATTATATTTCTTTGGATTCACATTATTCTTAAAAGATTGATATTGGTGATTTAGGGAAGATGGAATCAAGTCGACCAAAACCTCATGTTGGCATTATGGTGATAAATTTATCCATTGGGTAATTCCTTATGTCACAAATTCCATATCACATCCAAGCCTAGGATAACTTGCTTTGTAATTAGTAACTATTATGTAAAAATTGGAAAGACATTCTTTATAATATCTTCTTTTATCTCCTAAAGAGATCTACAACTCCTCTCATCACGATTTGTCAAATTAAAAAAATTTCTATACATACTCTATAATTTCAAAAAATATTGTTATAAATTATGGCACTTTGAAGTAGCATGTCCAACTACTTTACAAATTTCAAAAAACTCTATTTTAAGTTTTGGATAGTCATTACTATGGTGGTATTCTTGACTACATTCTATACACCATAAGCCTAATTTAGGATTATTATTCTTGTGCATCTTACCCATTCTTCTCATAATTTAAATATCTAGTTTGGCTTGAATTTTATAACCTACTATTGTATGGTTTACATAATCTTGAATTTACTCCATGCGTAGAGTAATAGATCAAGGATCAGCCTTAGTCAGAAATTGAGAATAAATAATAATAAATATAATTATTGGTTTCAGCCCTTCTACAAACCTAGCATCCTTATCCTTCTCTTCTAATATGAAATCGATCTTATTCATAACATCATAAAATCTATGATTATAGTCTTTGATCAATTCTATAGATTTTTGTCAAGTCTCTTTTAGGTCTTGAATAGTTAAACTTGTATATTTATTCACCTTAAACTATACTACTAATATATCTTTAACTTACACAAGATCAAAAGTATTGAAACTTCTTTTAAAAATGAACTCTATGATTTGTCCTCACAAATACCCTACAAGTTTCAATTTATTAAAATCATGAAATATTACCCACTTAACATTCTATTTCATAACAAAAGTTACCATGTATTTCTCATGATATATAGACCCATCATATTACATCAATTAAATAAACATGGAAACATTCAATGACATAGTTATCACACTTGAAGTTGTTAATACTATTTTATGCATAATGTTAACTATGACTATAGGTTTATATGCACTAATGAATAAGACTATATGTGGTTGCACACTATTGATTGTGACTAAGGAATTATTTTCACTAGCATTTTTAGGTGTCTTAAAAAGAAATCCAAATTATTATGTCTTCTTATTTAATGCTAAATTTGTATTCACACATAGCTTACCAAACTTATAAATAAAGGAATCAAACCAATTTGTATCTAGTTCTCATCTCACTATACACACCGAAATCATGTCTACTCCTTGGTCATCTCCCCCTTCTCTCCCCCTTGGTCCCTTGTCCACTTAACCATGCCTAACCTATGTCTTATTAATATAAAATAATCATCTATTTTAAATTAATAAGTCTCTCTCTCTCTCATGACACCTCACCCATGCCACCTCTCCTCCCCTTGGATTCCCTTTCCCTTGGATACCCTCATTTATCACCCTATGACCTATTCCAACTTCCCTTCCACTTATTTCCCATGCCTATTAAACCACCTTCGACCGTTTCTTACCCCGACACTTAAACCCGACAGTTGGGAAAATGGGCAAAAGGCTATTTTTAGCCTTTTTCCTACCTTCCAGCTGCCGACGTCGGTCAACTGTTGACCGACGTCAGTGGTATTTCTGGCGTCAGTTGCCTTCAAAACTGCATTCCACCTCCAGAATGCAGATCTACTCTTTCAATCCTTTAATCTGACCTTTCAACCTTCAACAATCTAATCTTTCATTCTTCCAAGCAGCCGACCTTCCAATCTTCAGCCCTCTCTCTCTCTCTCTCTGAGGCACACAACAAGCTACAACAACAACAAGTACTCTACATCAGCCATTCTAGCTTGCTAGAGGTCTTCTACACTAGCAACATCAGCAACAGGGACAAGCATCAGCAACACACATTCTTCAGCAAGCCACAGGTAAGTATTTCCTTTGTGTCTCTATTTCAAATATTTACACTATTAGTAATTAGTTTTCTAGTTGCTGCTTTTCTTATTATGAACCAGACCACAGACCCAACCTACCCTTCTCAGAGAGGATGAAAAGTCTTCTCCCATCCTTATCTCCTTGTCACCCTGTCCCTTCCCTGACTCCTTCCTTAGACCTCATTTGATTCCCTTGCAGCCCTGCACAGATCATTCAACCAGACTCTCAGACCATTCAAACAGACCCAGACCCCTTCTCAGACCTACCAACAGTCCAAAAACTCACCCATACCCCATCCTAGACCATTATCTTGACCGACATTGACCACTTCTTCCACCGACGTCGGCAGACTAACTGACGTTGGCAGACTAACCAACGTCGGTGACTATGACCAGACCGACAACATCATTTAGGTACGCATTTGATTTTGTTTCTTTTGATTCAGTCTTCTATCATTTCTGTTCCTAGCAACATTTTGCTCTTTATCAGACATTACTTTATCAATAGTGGATTGTCATCCCACTAGGAAGCCTTTGCACTTTCGGGATCAGGCTTTGGCTTGGCAGTCCACCTTACATCCATCTCACGCCTTCTTTGTTCTAGTCTCTTTCTTCTGCAGGTGTCATCCTCCACAACCAAAGAGGAGTTCCTTCAGTCATTTGAATCTAGTGTGCAAGACTTCATCTGGGTATCTCCTAACCCTAGACCATTTCTCTTAGTTTCTTACTTCCTTTGAATGTAGAAAAGCGAAAATAGTTTGAAACATTCTGGCATGCCTGGTGGGACCCTAGGGTCTTCGTTGGGTTCTTTTCTTTTCATATAGGTGCATTAGGTTTCTCCTTGCATCTCTCTTCTTCTATCTCTTCTGAAAAGACATCATAAGCAAGTTAAAAAGAATCCTTATTTTTCTTTCCTTCTTGCATCTTAGACTAGTCAACTCATACTCTTCAACCCTTTCTCAACTTATTTTCATCCGAACGACACATTTTGACTTGGGCTTAAAATCTTTTGCATTTCATTTCTGCTTGCTTGAATTTTTAGTCCACACATCTAGTAATTAAACCGCATCATGAATTAATCACACTTATGTTACATGACCAAATCACTTGGACAAATCAAACATATTAACTTACTTGAGACAAGGTTCGACTGGAATTTCATCACCCAGCGGATACCTTACCTATCCTGGCAATCCCACTTGGACTTCACCACCAAGGGGAAAGCCCACTCTGTTCTCTGACAGAGGATAAACTCTAGGGGATGTATATACTAGCTAAGCGAGACCAGCTTATCACTGGGCTTGTGAAGTGAGGGAAGCTTGCTCCTTAGCACCAGGCCATGTAACGAACCTAATACAGACACTTGAGCACCGAAACTAACCTGAAACCAACTTTAGACTACCTCTTCTAGGACCTGCTCTGCAAGCCAACTTCCCAAACACATTCATCTAAGGCATAAGCCAACATGATTCTAAAAGTTTATTCTTAGGAATTAACGTTAGGGTTTGTCTATCTCCATCTATTTTTCTATTCCTATCTGGTTTTTTGAGCTAGT
Source organism: Torreya grandis (assembly GCA_037957365.1). Classification (NCBI taxonomy): domain Eukaryota; kingdom Viridiplantae; phylum Streptophyta; class Pinopsida; order Cupressales; family Taxaceae; genus Torreya; species Torreya grandis. The sequence goes on from JARHVA010007220.1 coordinate 581,080, forward strand.
GAGGATGTTTTCTTCTTTCCAAAAACTTTCAAATTCTTTGAGTTTTTGGAAGACAAAGTGACTGACATCGGTTTTACCACCGATGTTGGCATCATATTACACCGACATCGATTATCTGACCAACGTCGGCCACTTTTTATCACCGGCATCAATTTTTATACTGACATCGATCACTGTCCAAATTTTTCTTCTCAAAACAACAACCTTAAAACCCGACCCTTTTACTGTCAAAAACATCCATTCTGGTTTTCTAAGACTGAAAAAAACACAATTTTTGGAACCTGACCCCTCTTGCCTTGAATGGTTTTGACACGCAGTCAAACCAGGACTCCTCTTGACCATGTGAGGAAACAACCGCTCCCGCCTTCGCCATCTATGCCTAGTCCTCTAATGGAGTATCATTAAGAGACCGACGAACTCCTACCTGAGACCAACTCCCAATCAACCTTCAATTGTCCCTGAAGGGGACCTAAACTTTGAGAGACTCCTTGACCACAACGTCAAGGCTCTCCAACACTATCTCGCAAGAAACCAAATGCGAGACCTTTCGGGTGAAGCGGCGATGACATCAACACCATCCGCTACCCAGCCTTTTATGACTCAGACTATTGCCTCAACCATTAACCTGACCATGGCCAATATGCAAAGTTTGGCCTCCCCATCTAGTTTTGGACCGACCTCCATTGGGGTTTCATTACCCCCTCGACCTCACGCAATTCAACCAAGTTCTACATCTTACCAAAACTTGATTGTCTCAACTCCACACACTCTTGTGCCTATAAATGCAAGAGTGTCTACCTCTCCTTTTACCCATGCCTCCATGCAACCACCTTTGGCAGTATCTAGTCAACTTATGCCTTCTACCTTCATGACACAACCGCCCTTAGCTTCCATTTACGTCCCTATGACTAGTCATCAATACGTTGCGCCTATACAAGCGCAACTGACTACATCATACACCTCTTCTAGTACCTTCCAAGTGCCTTACAACATAGGGGGTGCCCCATCTGCCAATTCGTTAGTCGATCTCATCAAGACGCTGATGGAGAAAATGTCTAATCTTGAGGCTTCCATTTTTGGTTCGAGCAATGTCCTTTCATATGACCAAATTTGCAACGAACCCATCCATCCCTCCATCCCAATCCGACCATATCCCAGTCAATGGGAACTTCCTATGTTTACTCATTTCCAGAGTAAGAAAGACCCTCAACAGCATCTGCAAGCATTCAGACATGCTTGTTATCTCATAGCACATGACGATTCATTATTGCTACGCACGTTTCCCATGTCACTTGCTAGCCCTGCCCTCGATTGGTATAACTCCCTTGCCAGTCACTCTATCTTTTCATTCACTCAGCTAGCCCAATTTTTCCTTGACCACTTTTCTATCAACATCACCAAAAAGGTCTCAATTGTAGACCTCTACTCTTTCAAACAATTCAATGACGAATCAATAGCTGATTTTGTTGCTCGTTGGAGAGGCCTAATCAACCAACTCTCCTTTTCTTTGCCTTAGCCTGAGCTTATTGAGCTCTTCTCTTGGGCATGTGCCCAACATATCTCCTCTACCTTGCAGGTCCAGACATTCCACTCCTTTGACGAAGCTTTCACCATGGCAAGAAAGCTTGAACTCTGTGCCATCGATGAAAATAAGGTCAAATTGTGTAATAACAACACAAAATCTAATGACCCTTATTCATCTGAACATTCTTCTACCCACTCCCAGTCCAAGGGGTCGGCAAACACTGTCATCTTTAGACCACCATCTTCAACAACAACCAATTGACCTCAATTTTCAACATTAGACTACATCAATAAACATTTCCAACGATGATCCATACAATGTCAATACACTCCAATTGGAGAGTCATATGCCTCTATCTTGGATAAACTCATCAAGTAGGGGGTCCTTAATCTCCCTCAAATCTGACCACCTCAATTCAAGCCTTCAAAACCTATCCCTGCCTGGTACAGGGAGAACGACTTCTGCAACTATCACCGTGTCAAAGGCCATGACACGGACAACTGTCGAACCTTCAAGAACATTGTCCAAGACATGATAGATAAGGGGGATCTTGTTTTGGATAACCTGAATGCACTACCTAATCAACACATCAACATCTTCAAACAACCTATTCCTAACCATCCATCTAGCCAAAATAACATTCAGACCATGATCGATGGCTCCCAAGAGCATGATATACGCACGATCAACACGGTCTCTCCTCTTGTCCCTGACCAACCTCCTCCATAGGTAGAAGAACCTTCTTCTCTTACTTGTCCACCACGGGTAGAGGAACCTTCCTCTCTTATTTTTCCTCCACCAATGGAGGATAATCCTTCATCCACACCTCTTTCACATGTGGGAGAATATACCTCGACCTCTCTCATACTGGAGGATACTTTGATGGCACCAACACTGACTGCCTCACCCTCATCCTTCTTGTCATCAATGGGGGATCATACCTTCCCCACACCTAGACCACACATCGAGACCATGACCACCCCTACGCTCTATCCAATTGAAGAGCCACCCTCTCCAATTCCTTCTCCACCAAGAGAAGAACTTATCACATCACCTAAACCCTTTAAATAATCAACTATGAAACCTCACATGACATCACTAAAACCTTCACAGACACCTACTATGCTGAAATAGGTCAAACCTCTCGGTGTTCATCCTACATCAACCCTCACTCACCTGCAAGTGAAGGTAGACTTGGCCCTCGCCTCGCACAATAGTAGTCCTCACACTAAACTAAAGAAGACTACTAGACCCCATTGGAGAACTCCTCCCCCACCTTCATCATTACCTTCGATTTTGGGTCCACATCCTTCCACTTTATCAGGATTGATCCCACACCCAACACCTCTTATCAAACAAATGTTGTCTACACGCGTGGCCACACCGCCAATGAAAAAGATGGTCCGACCAATGCCTCCTTCAACTTCTAAACACAAATTGTCAACCTCTACCGCGATAAAGAATACAGACCCATTAAAGGGTTCTTATGCTTCGATGTTATGTCAATTTTTACAGGCATCTAACATTATTCTCTCACCTATCAAGCTTTTCCAACCTCTCAGACCAAAACCACCTTGGTTCGATGACACTCAAATATGCTAGTATCATCACACACCGGGGCATGACACTAAACATTGTTGCGCCCTTAAGGCTGTTATCCGTCAACATCTGGCCAAGGACACCCCTCATGTCGAGGATTCTCTTGACCACCTTTTTGACCAATCACCGACACAATCACATGCCTCCAAAACCTCGTCACCTAAATTAGGATCTCAATGTAAAACTATGGTCCCTCAACCACCTCCTCAACCTTTATTCGAAATCAACACAATTGATGTGGCCACCAGGCCCCAAACTATGAAGGATAAAGGAAAAGACCAGACCTCTACACCTTTAACATATCCATTATTCATCAAGACCTCTCAACCCACACAACCTGAGATTTCTATTTTGGGCTCATCTCGACCATCATCACTGGGGGAAATTACTCCTAACTAATCTAGTCCACATGATGCTTGTGACTACTTTACATATTCTATCATCCCTCCCAAACTCTCTAGCACTAGACGGTGAGTTTTTATCAAGAACACTGCTCACTACACCATGCTAGGGGGACTTCTTTACAAACAAGGTCTCGACGGCCTCCTTATCCCATGCCAACAACATCCTGACTGGCTATCATCGACCTCAATCAAACATCGACCAAATATCAACTTTGACCAAACATTGACCTCAACCAAACCTCGACCAGGCATCAAATTTCTACCAAACATCAAACATCAACCTCGACCAAACTTTAGCCAAATTCTTCAACATCAACCCCAAACTTCGACCAAACCTTGACCAAACATCAACCAACCTTTTTTAATCATGACATCAACCACCATGTGACCAATTTAGAAAAGAGCAAATGGGGCAAGCTTGCTCCTAATTGACTCAGACCTTACATCATGACGCACAAGCATGGGTCAGGGACTTATAAGAACCTGAGCCCTTTTATGCCTTGCATCTTCGACCAGTCCACTGTTAGTCAAGTAATTATTCACTTGACATTTAACTTGAGCTCGATCCCTTGAGCAATCTCTTGTCATCATCATTCCTATTCCTATCAACCCTCGACCCTACAAACATTAGTCAACCCCTTTGTCAAGCATGACTACTTTGTCTTAATAAAAAGGAAACCTTTTAAACCTCTATAGTCAAGTACATGACCAAAATTTTAGTCAAAAAATCAAAAATAAAAAAATATAAAAGTGGGATGCATATTCCAAGGTCATAAACTCTAAATGTAGATTGCTCCCTCGAAGGATAGCTACATAATTACTGTATTTACTAGACTGCTCCCTTGAAGGATAGCTAGGCCAAAGTCATATCAAAATATACAAATCAAAATATAGACCACTCCCTCGAAGGATGGCTATGCCTAAATTTTGCTACATACACAACATTATCTCAGAAGCTTCTTGCATCGATCAACTTTACAACATGACCACCAAGCAATATGACATCTCTATGTAGACTTCCCGCATTGATCAGTCTACTCAAAAAAAAAATGACTGACAAACTATAAAGTCATGGACTTGTCGATAGTCATTATCGGGGTCACCTACAAAGGGGCAAAGTTGTTCCTGCCAAAAAGGGTTCCCCCTTCCATCCATTTCACATAATCACACCTATCACCCCAACATACTCAAGGGATTTCGAGCTCACTTAATGTCAAGTGATTTGACTACTTCTGTAACACAACCACTGGTCAACGACATAATGCATGAACGGGGCTTTTGTTTCTAAACAACCCCTATCTATGCTATCATTGGGTCCTTGTCAATGAAAGAGCAACATGCCTTTCACTTCTTATCCATCTTGGTCCCATCCAACCAAATCATTATCTATCCACCCAAACCAACCAACCAAACATTTTTAGAGCACTCACACGACATAGTCCATTTCACATAGTTTTTATGGACACCAATACACATGGAAACTATCAACCAGACACAATTTATGCTAAGCATAAACCATTACTTGCTGAAGCATAAATCATCTCAATTCATTTTTAGCATACATCCATCATGAATATGGAAAATTTCTAGGGATGAAAGACCACTCAACCAATGTTACAGAATACACCATCACATGATATGGAAAAGGCTGTAACATCATCTTACCCTCATCATTTATAATCACGACCAAATCAATCATCAACCATTTTGCCTCTTTGTCTGAACTACATTGGTCTGAGGCCCTAACAATAAGGGCTATGAAGACAACACTCAAATGACAGGACATCTTTTGGGGTTAGCTCGACCACATCCGTTTATTCGTCTACTTGATCGACAAACCATTATACCTTCAACCATGACCTTGACCATGACCACAACCAATCACATCAACCACTTTGACCCTCTTCCTCCCTTTTAGGGAGAACTACATTGGCCTGAGGCCCTTCACACAAGGGCTATGTAGGTAGCACTCAGATCACACGATGTCTTCTAAGGTTAGCTCAGCCACATTCTTTTGTCCATCCATTCATTCGACCAGCTATCTATCTTGACCCGCCTCGACCGATGAACTTAGAGATCGCGCTTACCTCCTCAGACCATGACCACTTCCAAGACAATGTTGCCTTGGTTCTTTTTGCATGTATGCTACCTCAGGAATGGTTATCAAAATTGTATGCAACCTATTTCGACCCTCACAAGTATAGGATCGCAAGCCAGTTGATCCCCACTACTTGTGACATTTTCGTGTTTCCAAGAGCACTTCCTGAGCCCAGGATACCTAGAACATGATGACTATTAGAGCTACAGCTTAGATTGAATAACCTGATCAGCTATGATTAAATGTTGGGGCCCAGTTATGTCAATTTTGGCACTCCTCGACCCTTGACCTGCGACAATTTGACTTGACCATCTCATGAAGTGGTATACGTGCAATCACAACTTTTGCAGTGTCTCACTCCAACTTCACCATTTTCATCCATGCTCTATCAAATCAGCACCCAATTCTAGGTTCCCTTCTCTCGACTCCTACTTTGAGGGGGAATATCTCATCCCATAATCGAGGCAATCAACCTCTTATTTTTGTCTTGCAGTTCATTCGAACAACCAACAAGACAAAATCAACCTCATCCCATACCTGGGGCAATCAAATCCTAGTTTTGTCTTGTAGTTCATCCAAAACAACCAACAAGACAAAAAGGGGCAAATGTAGACACCGAAATCGTGTCTACTCCTTGGTCATCTCCCCCTTCTCTCCCCCTTGGTCCCTTCTCCACTTAACCATGCCTAACCTATGTCTTATTAATATAAAATAATCATCTATTTTAAATTAATAATTCTCTCTCTCTCTCATGACACCTCACCCATGCCACCTCTCCTCCCCTTGGTTTTCCTTTCCCTTGGATACCCTCATTTATCACCCTATGACCTATTCCAACTTCCCTTCCATTTATTTCCCACACCTATTAAATCATCTTTGACCATTTCTTACCCTGACACTTAAACCCGATAGTTGGGAAAATGGACAAAAGGCTATTTTTAGCCTTTTTCCTACCTTCTAGCCGCCGACGTCGGTGGTATTTCCAACGTCGGTTGCCTTCAAAACTGCATTCCACCTTTGGAATGTGAATCTGCTCTTTCAATCCTTCGATCTGACCTATCAACCTTCAACAATCTGATCTTTCATTCTTCTAAGCAGCTGACCTTCCAATCTTCATCCCCTCTCTCTCTCTCTCTCTCTCTCTCTCTCTCTCTCAGGCACACAACAAGCTACAATAATAACAGGTACTCTGCATCAACCATTCCACCTTGCTAGAGGTCTTCTACACCAGCAACATCAGCAATAGGGACAAGCATCAGCTACACACATTCTTTAGCAAGCCACAGGTAAGTATTTCCTCTGTGTTTTTATTTCAAATATTTACACTGTTAGTAATTAGTTTTCTAGTTGCTACTTTTCTTACTATGAACCAGACCACAGACCCAACCTAGCCTTCTCGGAGAGGCTAAAAAGTCTTCTCCCATCCTTATCTCCTTGTCACACTGTCCCTTCCCTGACTCCTTCCTTAGACCTCATTTGACTCCCTTGCAGCCCTGTAGAGATCATTCAACCAGACTCTTAGACCATTCAAACAGACCCGGACCCCTTCTCAGTCCTGCCAACAGTCCAAAAACTCACCCAGACCCCATCCCGGACCATTGTCTTGACCGACATAGACCACTTCCTCCATCAACGTTGGCAGACTAACCAACGTCAAAAGACTTGATAACCGATGTCGGTAGACTAACCGACGTCGGTGACTATGACCAGACCGACAACATCCTTCAGGTTCGCATTTGCTTCTATTTCTTTTGATTTAGTCTTCTATCATTTCTATTCCTAGCAACATTCTGCTCTTTATCAGACATTACTTTATCAATAGTGGACTGTCATCCCACTAGGAAGCCTTTGCACTTCTGGGATCAGGCTTCGGCTTGGCAGTCCACCTTACATCCATCTAACGCCTTCTTTGTTCTAGTCTCTTTCTTCTGTAGGTGTCATCCTCCACAACCAAAGAGGAGTTTCTTCAATCATCTAAATCTAGTGCGCAAGACTTCATCCGGGTATCTCCTAACCCTAAACCATTTCTCTTAGTTTCTTACTTCTTTTGAATGTAGAAAAGCGAAAACAATTTGAAACACTCACACTTCTTCTTCTCCTAAATGATATATTTGGATGGGGAGATGCATACTCTTAAAGTGAATAATATTAAATTTTAACTTATTATAAATTTGAACATGGACCTACTATAGTTCTATATTTGAATCTAATTTATTCCCAAGAATATTCTTTCCCTTCCTAGGTCCAAACAATATCTCTTTCACTAACTGCAATTTCTATGTTCTAATTTCTCTGTTTCCAGCCTATCTTCTTATACTTTCTCCATGATCTCCATATCTTTTCTATTTCTTTTTCATCCTTCCTATTCATCAATACATTCTACATACTCTATGCATTCTTTACTTTTAACATCTTTCACAACTTATCTATATATTTCCATCTCCAACATCTTCTACTCTATTCATAATTAATTATGGATTACTCATTTTGTTTTAAATTTTATATTAATATAGTTCCCTTTCTAATCCTACAATTTAATTCTTGCTCTGGCTCTCCTCCTCCTCTATATTATAGGTTCAAGTTCAATTTTCTCTACTCGGCTCTGTATTATTCATTCTATCCATCATGTGACCCCTTATAATAGTTCTCGAAGTAATTACTACATGTTAGTAGGAGTAGGTACCATGGTCTTTTCCAAAACTGATATTTTTATCAAAGTATGTATTCACTGAAGAAACTTACCGTGGATTCCTTTGACAAATAGGTCTTACGTAAATTAAAAATCCAAAGAATTTTCCATAATAAATTTTGTGATATAGACATCAATTGTAGTATGGGTCCAAAAGAACATAACATAGTTCCATTCAATATCTAGAATTTGTAATGTCTCTAAGTTTTCTTTTGTCAGGACTATACACTCTTTTCTTCTTAGATAAAAATAATAATCTAGTATTGAGAACCATACAACTAGAAATATAGGTAATTTTAACTCAAAATTTTCATAAACCTCTTTCTATATATGCTCTAGAATAACCTTTTCCATAGTCATTTTATTCTCTCTTCTTCCTCTATAATGTTTTGGATTCTTTCATCCAACTATCTTTCAAATTCTCTTTATCTTGGGAACAATCTCAACATATTTCAAAAATTTCCATGCTCATCACACCATTATTAGTAGAAGTTCCTAGAAAATACCAAAATATGTTAATTATAGGGATAACATATGTAATTAATAAAAAAAATAGGATAGTAATAAATAATTTAAACTAAATGATGCCATTAAAGACTAAGTCAC
>JARHVA010007220.1:595000-597500 GCA_037957365.1 Torreya grandis
CTAAAATGCTTGAAAAATAGAATATATAGGTGCAGATCCAAGGCAATAATTTGAGATTCTAGAGAGAATCTTTGAGTCATTATGGAGATGGAATCTATAGGGGATTCATAGATCAATCTAAAGAAGGATTCCATCAGGAATCCACCAAACTTTCCTTCACAATATCTAATTATAATTATTTTGATTAATTACTTTGGATAAAAATATTGTGGCACCTAAGAATTAGAAAGACTTTATTGCATCTTGAAATAGGCTTACAATGAAACATTGGGTGCCTTCTTAATAAAACTAATGGTGGTACCAACTAGGAACACCATTATGTTGAAACCATGGTTTACATAATTGTAAACCCTCTTTAACTAGTGAAACATTAGATATTTCATTAATATTGGTGTAGGAGATAGCCTAGAAAAACGAAGAAGAGGCTCAAGTCTGAAATGGAACTATAACATATGAGTTTTACTAGATCAAGAACTACCCTAAGTACCTCAGGAGGTCCAGTTATCTAACATAAAAAATAATTCCTTGTTATATTATATAAACTAACACATAATCAGTATGATAGGAACCATATTGAAAATATTAAGTCACTTGAAAATTATTTCTTTCTTAGAACAATAAAACACATAAAATTGAAGTTTTCGTTAAACTAGTAAGAAACTAAGAATTATTAAAAAATACTTCCTTGATATAATCTATAAAATCACACATAATCAATATCATAGGAACCAGATTCAAAATATTAAGTCACTTAAAATTTATTTCTTTCTTAGAACAATAAAACACATAAAATTGAAGTTTTTGTTAAACTAGTAAAAAACTAAGAATTATTACTTATAAGTAAAGTTGAAGTCTAAAAGACAGGGTACATAATTTCCTCAAAATAGAGAAACATCCAATCTAAGTTTAAATCATGCACAAATAAACGTGTCCTAATAAATTTTTTATAACAAAGAAAATCTTGGAGGATTTTATCCTAACGTTGTTGACCATGATTCCAACTTTCCCCCTAGCCTCCCCTAGCCCACTTGTTATTCCTTCTAACCAAAAACAAAAATTGGTCCAACACATCCCAAGTTATTTTGACCAATTTAGGCACCACATAATCTAGTAAAAAACTAATAAGTTTATCTTACTTTTACAACTCCATGATTCTTGGAATATGCGGGATAGGTATGGAACAAGACAATCATTTCGTATATATCTCAAAAAAATAAGGATCTTACTCTAAAATTGGAACCACCTTAATCTAATTCTCCTCAACCATAGAAAGATAAAACCCTTATAAGGACCTATCAATATGGTGATACCTCTTGAAAGAGATAGGTTTTCCATTCCAACCACTTTCAAAATGAATGAACCAAGGATGTCACTAAAAAGAGATTATAAGAGTAGCTCTCATTACCACACCCAACAAAAATAGATAAACCTATGATCGAATCAGATCTTAGAAACATACAAGATGTTATAAAAATAAAATTTGAGTGGTATTTATCTAGAAACCATGTGAAACCACAATATATTAGTCTAACCAATTGATTAGACTTTTTCAAGAGAGAGCCATAACAAAGATATTGCTAGTTTAAGAACAACCATCCTTTTCTAGTACCTAAATATGTAAAATCCTAGTAGAGTGGATAATGATAGCATATCAAAATAATTCATGTCATCATCCTCATCTCCATCTCCCTTATCTTCCTCCACCTCTATACCCAAATTCAAACTTCCACCCCCGCCCCATTACTTGATTGACATATGAGGCCATTGATGTTGCTATAAAATAAATGTTAATTAAAATATCTATACATATCACCTGACACTAGTGGAAGGATTAAAATTGGTATGTTAAATCCCATTCCTTAATAACACTCTCAATAATGAATATAAAAGGATTTTACCTTAGCTTCTCATGTATCAAAATCTCAATGAGATGGTTTCTCCACTCTATTGCTCACAATTGGAGAAAGATATTTCAAACTATATGAATCTCTCTCCTTGAGAAAAATCTTACTCATTATTTTGTTTCTTTCTTTATCAAGGATTTATCCTGGGGTATTTCCTTATGTATTTACATGTTTTTTATCCCACATGTCCTTTTGATAGCAAAAGTGAGATTTTTAAGCATTCATTTTAGTTATGAAATAAACTTATATGACTTGGGCATGGATCCATGATTTTTTCAAATCAATTTTTTCCATTTATTTTGTTGGTGTTTATGGTATTCATACAATTTTATTTATCTTCGCTTAGTTGTTTCAAGTTTGTGTACATTGGGAATGTTTATCTCACATGTATAAGGATGTCAGCGTTATGCCTTTCTTCTACCTATTTTTTGGAATTTGGTTCCATATACATAGAACGAATGGGATTCATCTATTTTTCACCTATATATGTACCTCTTCACCATTTTTTTGAAGGTAATGTAATGTAAGACTATATTTAAATACATAGTTCTCAATTTAAACTCTCAACTTGATCTATGTTTTCAATAGAATTTGTG
>JARHVA010007220.1:605000-647500 GCA_037957365.1 Torreya grandis
TTTTTAGAACAATAACAATATTTTTGAGATGGTTGTTTTGGCATGTGGAATAACTAAAATAGAGCTATGGGTCAAATTTTATGGCCTTCAGAAGGATGGCTTTTTTTTCTACATCATTCTCCTCTGGTTGAAAACAAATCAGCTCTTACGAGTTACCCTAATTATACTGCTAGCTTCAGCTCTCATTTTGTAATCTTAATTTTATCTTCCTGTTGAAATCTTTTCCACTGCACCAAATACCTATTATAGTTCCATTGCCTCGTGCTTACTAGTTTCATATCCAAAACTTGCTCTATCTTTTCCTTCTTTTTCTTTGGATCCTACTACTCTCAATTTACTTATTCATCTTCATCACCTTCATCATATGTCTCATGAAATTAATTAATATAAAACTCAAAAGCTTTGGTTGAAATATAATTAATAAATAAGAACAACACAATTTAAATAATACTATCTCTAAAAAGAGATGTTTTATTTATCAAAATTGCAGACCCAAATATATGCTTATCTCTGATAAGAGATGTTTGATTTCCATTTTGGGTTACATATTTATTTATACATGTTTTAAAGGTCTGGGGAGGATGTGGAAGGTCACCAATCTCGAGGGAGATGAATTGGTTAGACTTCCACAATTTACAACAAAACAGAATTCGAGGAATTACTACTTTTATAAACTTACTATTTTTAGACTACACTACTAAAATTGAAATTTGGGACACTTCCATTGGGTTTTAGTGGGTCAAAATTCATTGAGTGGAACTTGATGCCATCTCATGATGCTCCCCTCATTATTAGCTTTCCAATGATTCAAATGGTGAGTCAATTAGAATTATGGTGCAAGAGTTATGGCTCCTGAATGTTTCGCCATCAATTGGGGTAGACCCATCACCCGAATTGTCATCTGAATTGTTGTCCAGATCATTCCCCCCTCCTTGAGAAGAAATGTTCCCAATTGCATCAATATTTTTCATCAAGTGTTGTAGTTGTACTTTGATTTGATTCTCGATGCATACTTGGAAGGGACTGTGATTTATGGAACTGTATAGGGCCCGATTGTTCACCATTTCTGTCTGACCATCAGTCTGTGGATGGAAGGCCGTGAAATTCTTTAGCTTGGCATCTATTTTATTCTATTTTTGTGTTTTTTATTTAGTCAGCACTGTAACATCAGCCTTTTTGGATTCCTGTGGCTTGACCACTATGAGAATAAATTTCTTGGCACTAATCAGAGAGACAGATGTAGAAGGTGGTACTTCTGGTACCCTATAGTGCCATGTTCCAAGAGTGAGATTGATCCTTCTAGTTATTGATTCATATATACCATGTCAATCATACATGAATGGCTGACCAAAGAGTACATCACAAACATCTAGATTGACCACATCACATAAGACCTCATCTTGGAAAGGTTGTATTGCATATGACAGAACACATTGGTGTGTGACATGGAGGTTTCTCCCTCGACTCAACCATCTAATGCTATAAGGTTTTGAGTGAGGCTTCATGGATAGTTTATACTTTTCACAACATTAGCAAAGAGTAAATTCTTTTGACTTCCACTATCAAGAATGAAATGTAGAGGCTTATCTTTCACCCATAACATAGAGTGAAACAACCTTTCCTTGTCATCTAACATCTTGTCATGTGTCTGTGATGAAGTGACAATGGCTTCAAGATCAGCATCTATAATTTTTTCGTCAACCTCTTTAACTGCAGGGTTTGTATGAGGTAGAGCAGAGGATTGTGACTCAGAAAGCCGTGATTTGATAGCTTGACATTCTTCTTTAGAGTGAGTTCCAAATTTGTGGTAATCACACCACTTCCTAGTCTCTCCTTCCTTTTGCTTCCAATTTTGGCCTCGTTTTTGACCTTCTTTGTCACTTTTCCATTTTGAAGATTGATTATGTATATTCATTCTTCCATGATTCTGCTCAATCTTCACTGTGAACTTGTATGCCTCACAGATGATTTCCAAATTGAAGAGTTCCATTTCTCCCCGTATGTACCATTATAGTCTACCATGATATTTGAGAACCTTGTGTTTCTCACTTTCTTGGATGCCTAATCTCGTAGATAGAGAATGAAAAATGTCACTGTAATCTTAAACAGATTGTTCCTTACCTTGGTGAAGTTGTTGCCACTCTATATACTGATTGTCATATGCTCCAATGGGGTAGTATTCTTCCTTTACATCATCTATGAAATCATCCCATGTAGGTTCTGTCTCAAGGCCAATATCATCTACAGTAAATCTCTTTTTGTACACTTGCCACCAATTTTTGATAGGCAATGATGCTTTCAGAAGAGCAAAAGTAATCTTCTCTTTATCGATGAATTTATTTATAGAAAAATAAGATGACAATTGATCAAACCAATTTTATAGTGCATTAGCATTGATTTTGCCTTCAAATGTAGGGATATAAAAATTCACCTGAACCTTGAAGGGTGTTGGGGCACTGAAAGGATGTGTAGGTGCAAATGAGGAGCAAGAATTTCCCATCAAAATTTGTTAGAGAATTTGAGTGAATTGTTGTAGCATCTGTGCTTGTTGTTGTTGGAGGGCTTCATTCACCATTTCCTTGAAATTATTAGATGCCTCAGTGTTGTCCACCATTTAAAGTCATTTGGAGCGAATAGGTGGATATTCTATTGGTTCTATTTTCCACCCAGGCTTCCTATAATCTGACCTCATCCTCGAGATCATACACTCTAAAGACAAACCAATCTGATACCACTGATCCAAAACTTGAAAGCTTTGGTTGAAAGATAATTCATAAATAAAGACAACAAAATTTAAATACTGCTATCTCTGAAAAGAGATGTTTTATTTATCAAAATTACAGACCCAAATATATGTTTACCTCTGAGAAGAGATGTCTGATTTCCATTTCAGGTTACATCTTCATTTATACGTGTTTTTAAGGTGTGGGGAGGATGTCTAAGGTCACCAATCTCGAGGGAGATGAATTTGTTCGACTTCCATGATTTAAAACAATACATAATTCGAGGAATTAATATTTTTAGAAACTAACTATTTTTAGATTGCACTACTAAAATTAAAATTTTGGACACTTCCATTAGGTTTTAAGGGGTCAAACTTCATTTATCAGATCTTGATGCCATATCAAGACGTTCCCCTCATTATTAGCTTTCCAATGATTTAAACGGTGAGTCAATTGGAGCTATGGTGCAAAAATTATGGCTCCTAGAAGTTTCGCCATCAATTGGGGTAGACCCATCACCCGAATTGTCATCTGAATTGTTGTCTGGATCATTCCTCCCTCCTTGAGAAGCAATGGTCCCCATTGCATTAAAAATTTTCATCAAGTTTGGTAGTTATACTTTGATTTTATTGGTGATGCATACTTGGAAGGGACTGTGATTTATGGAACTATGTAGGGCCCAATTGTTCACCATTTCTGTCTAACCATCAGTCTATGGATGGAAGGCCATGAACTTCTTTAGCTTGGAATCTATTTTATTATATTATTGTGTTGTTTGTGTAGTCAGGGTTGTAACATCAGCCCTTTTGGATTCCTGTGGCTTGACCACCATGAGAACAAATTTCTTGGCACTAATCAGAGAGACAAATTTAGAAGGTGGTACTTCTAGTACCCTGTAGCATCATGTTCCAAGAGTGAGAGTGAACCTTCTAGTTCTTGATTCATATATACCGTGTCAATCATACATGAATGGCTGACCAAAGAGTACATCACAAACATCTAAATTGACCAGATCACATAAGACCTCATCTTGGAAAGGTTGTATTGCATATGACAGAACACATTGGTGTGTGACATGGTGGTTTCTCCCTAGACTCAACCATCTAATGTTGTATGGTTTTCGGTGAGGCTTCATGGACAGAATTATAATTTTTAAAACATTAGCAGAGAGTAAATTCTTTTGACTTCCACTATCAAGAATGAAATGTAGAGGCTTACCTTTCACCCATAACTTAGAGTGAAACAACCTTTCCTTGTCATCTAACATCTTGTCATGTGTCTATGTTGAATCAACAATGGCTTTAGGATCAGCATCTATAATTTCTTCTTCAACCTCTTTTAGTGTAAGGTCTATATGAGGTAGAGCAGGGGATTGTGACTCAGAAAGAAGTGATTTGATAGCTTAACATTCTTCTTTGGAGTGAGTTCTAGATTTGTGGTAATCACACCACTTCCCAGTCTTTCCTTCGTTTTGCTTCCAATTTTGGCCTCGTATTTGACCTTTTTTATCACTTTTCCATTTTGAAGACTGATTCTTTATATTCATTCTTCCATGCTTCTGCTCAATCTTCACTGTGAACTTATATGCCTCACCAATGGTTTCCAAATTGAAGAGTTCCATTTCTCCCCATATGTACCATTGTAGTCCACCATGATATTTGAGAACATTGTGTTTCTCACTTTCTTGGATGCCTAATCTCACAGATAGAGAATGAAAAGTGTCAGTGTAATCTTAAACAGATTATTGCTTACCTTGGCAAAGTTGTTGCCACTCTATATATAGATCGTCATATGCTCTAATGGAGTAGTATTCTTCCTTTACAACATCTATGAAATCATCCCATGTAGGTTCTATCTCAAGGCCAATATCATCTAAATTGAATCTCTTTTTGTACACTTCCCACCAATTTTTGACAGGCAATGATGCTTTCAGAAGAGCAAAAGTAGTCTTCTCTTTATCGGTGAATTTATTTACAGAAAAGTAAGATGACAATTGATCCAACCAATTTTATACTACATCAACATTGATTTTGTCTTCAAATGTAGGGATATCAAAATTCACTTGAACCTTGAAGGGTGTTGGCGCACTGAAAGGATGTGTAGGTGCAGATGAGGAGCCAAAATTTCCCATCGAGATTTGTTGGAGAATTTGAATGAATTTTTGTAGCATCTATGCTTGTTGTTGTTGAAGGGCTTCATTCCCCATTTCCTTGAAAGGATCGGATGCCTCGGTGTTGTCTGCCATTTGAGGTCATTTGGAGCAAATAGGTGGATATTCTAGTAGTTCTATTTTCCACCCAAGCTTCATGTAATCTAACCTCATCCTCGAGATCATACACTCTAAAGATAAACCACTAATCCAAAACAAGAAAACTTTGGTTGAAAGATAATTTGGAAATAAGAACAACACAATTTAAATAATGCTATCTCTGAAAAGAGATGTTTTATTTATCAAAATTGCAAACCCAAACATATGCTTATCTCTTAGAAGAGATATTTGATTTCCATTTTGGGTTACATATTTATTTATACATGTTTTAAATGTGTAGAGAGGATGTCTAAGGTCACCAATATTGAGGGAGATGAATTGGTTCAACTTTCATGATTTACAACAATACAGAATTTGAGGAATTACTATTTTTAGACTGCACTACTAAAATTGAAATTTGGGAAACTTTTATTGGGTTTTATGGGTTAAAAATTCATTGAATGGATCTCCATGTCATCTCACAATGTTCCCCTCATTATTAGCTTTCCAACGGTTCAAACGGTGAGTCAATTGGAGCTACGGTGCAAAAGTTATGGCTCCCGAAAGTTTTGCCATCAATTGGGGTTGACCCATCTCCCGAATTGTCATCTGAATTGTTGTCTGTATCATTCATAAAAATATAAAAAATTAAATAATGGATATATATCAAAAATTTATGGTAAACTCACCTAATAAGAATTGTTATTGATTTTATTCATAATTTTGAATGGTCTAATTTTCTTGTCATTTAACTTGTTGTATGTGCTTTTTAAAATTCTTTCTTTCCTCATGTAAACCATTATGAAATATACTTCTTCAAATACCTTTGATCTTTTTTTGATATCTATTATTGCTTTATATTTCTCATTAATTTCTTGTAACTTTTTTCTTACTCCCTCTTACAACTGCTACATGTGCTCTAAAAATTCTCCTACATCAACACTACTTTGATCTATAATTAGTAATTATACAAAATCTAAAATACCCATATGATTTTTTTGATAAATAATTTGAAAAATTAACATTCATGTTGATCTATTCACTAAATTATTATATGCAAACTCATCTTTTGGTAAATCTAAGTCCCATTACATGGGTTTCTCTCCCACTATGCATCTCAACAAATTTCCCAATCACCTATTCACAACTTCTATGTATCCATCTATTTGTTGGTGATATGCAATACTAAATTTTATCTTAGAACCCATCTTTTTTCACACAGTCCTCCAAAACTGACTTATAAATTTTGTGTCTCTATCTAAAGTAATATATTTTGAAACACCATGTAATATCAAAATATCCTTAAAAATTAATTGTGAAACTCTAGTGGCATATTTGCTCTTCTTTTATGTAATGAAATGAACAATTTTAAAAAATGTATCTACAACCACAAAAAATTAATCATTACCTCTCTATGTGTTTTACAATCCCAACACAAAATAAATACTTAAATTTATCCATGGTCCTCTTGGAATTGTTAATACCATGTATAGTCAAATATTTTCCACATGCCCTTTAGCCACCTAATATACCCTACACCTTGAAACATAACTTGCCACATCTCTCTTCATCTTTGGTTAAAAATACATTTCTGCCATCAAATATATTATCTTCATCTTACAAAAATGTCCAGTCAAACTACCACTATGTAATTCTCTTATTATATTATCTTGTAGAGACCTGACTAGAATAGATAATTATTTTTATTTAAACAGATAACCTTTTTGTATAAGATACTCATCATGAATATCAATTGTCTTGCCTATTAATATATTCTTTAACTACTTAATTACTTTTTTAAAATATGGGTAAGTATCATATAATTCTTTGATAGCTTCAAATCCAATTACTTTACTCACCATAGTAGTTAATAATGCTACTCTCATGTTCAAGCATCAATGATCTAATTTTATTTCCTTAATTTATATTTCAACATAAACATTATACCCCTACAAGAAAGAAACCCACTTTATATGCCTACTATTCAACTTCTTTTGTGTATTCACATATTTCAAAGCCTCATGATCTGTAGATAGTATAAAATTCTTATGTACCAAGTAACGACTCTAATGTTTTAATGCTTGTATAATTACATAAAGTTCATCATCATGAGTAGAATACTTTGTTCTTACCTCATTCAATTTCTCATTGAAATATCATATTGGCTTTCCTTCTTGACTCAGCACAATACCAGTTCCTATAAATGAAGCATCACAATCAACCTCAAACACTTTGATAAAATTTGGTAATGTTAAAATTGGTCTTTATATGATCTTCTTCTTCAAAAATTCAAAATGTTATTTGGATTATCTATTCCATGTAAATTTCTTCCCTCTTATACAATCTATTATAAGTGCCAGAATACTACTAATTTTTTTAATAAATTTTCTATAAAAATTTGCTAAACCATGGAAAATTCTTACCTCTATAATGCTTTTTAGAATATTACACTCAATAGTTGCCTTTATCTTCTTCTTTTTTTTTTTTTTTCACACCATCTGCTGAAACTACAAATTTTAAAAATATGAAATTGTTCTACATAGATTTGTACTTCTTGAAATTTACCTACAACTTCTCATTTCTTAATAAATCTAATATATTTTTCAAATGTTGTAAGTTTTCTTATTTAGTCTTATTGAATATCAAAATATCATCAAAATAAAAAACTAAAACTTACTAATATATTTTTGTAGCATTATGTTTGTCACTGTTATAAATGTGCTAGGTGCATTACATAATTTGAATGGCATCACCATCCATTCATATAAGTCATCCCTAGTCTTGAATGCAATTTCCCACTCATCTACTTCACAAATTTGAATATGATAATAACCACTCCTTAAATCAATCTTGGTAAAACACTTTGCTCCTTCAAGCACATCCATCATATCATCAAAACAAGGTATAGAAAGCTTATAATTTAATGTAATTTTTAAAATTTCTCTACTATCCACACTCATTCTCCATCCTCCATAATTATTTAGAGTTAGCAATGCTAGTATTATAGATGAACTCATACTCTCCCTTATGACCTGTTACCTTCATATATTGGATAAATTCTTTAATAGAGAGCATGCTTTATATCTTGTCTTCTTCTTTTAGAGGTAACGAAACTACCTTTGTACCTTCTTTCATAAAAGTGTATATGTTCTTTGCTCCATCATTAATTACTTTTTTGTCCAATTACCATGGTCTTCCCAATAACATATGACATGCATCCATCAAAATAACATCATATAATATTTCATCATTATAACTTTTTCTTAATAAAACCTTGATTAAGCACCTTTTATCTATTGTAATCTCATCCTCTTTCTTAAACCATATTGTAGTAGTGATCATGATTCTTCTCATCATAATATACTCTCTTACATCTATAGGTGTAACTTAAGTATTTTGCACCTCTATCTCAGTCTGAACTAAATTTACTCTTGGACAATCTTCTTGCCTCCTTTTTTGATCTTGATGGTGTAGACACTCAAATGCTCTATGGCCTTTTTATCCACATCTATAATAGACATAAGATCCATGTTGATTCAAAAAACATCTTGTAGTACCACCGTAAACTCATCCTCTTTGAAATCCTTTTCCTCTTTATTGGTATTAAAACCCTTGTCTATTATCATCTTTTCTTTCTAGACCACATGATGATTCACCTTTATTGATATTAGACCGAACTCTAGTGGTATTAAATCCATCTCATCCCCTCTTTGGAGGAGATCTACCTCTTCTTGGACCAAGAGATGTTCTTCTAAAATTATGTCTATTTTTTTTATTATCTTTGAAGCTAATTGACAAGACTCCTTTATGCAAAGTATTATATGCATACTTAATTTATATTGAATAGAATATTTTATACTATTTACATACCTTACATATATCTTCTCTTTTGTTTCATCATGCTCCACTTGTATGGAAAGCTTACACATTTTATCTGTATACTCTTGTATACTCTGTTCTTTTTGCCTCAAATTCTAAAATCTTATGTATACGGTTGGTGCAAAATCCACATGAATTTTTTTTCCCTCAACTTCTTCTCTATATTTTTACATGAATTAATCTTCTCTTTACCTTTCATCTATCTCTCTTTCTATAGGTGAGCCCATCAAATCATTACATGACCTTTCAATTTCATGTATGCAAATTTTATCTTCTTATCTTCTCTCATAGTCTTCCACTCAAAGAATTTCTCCATGCCATTCATCTAATCTATCAACTCCTCTAGTTTTAAATTGTCTCCATAATATGGAACATCAACTTTGATTCTTTCATTTCTTTTTTCAAAGCCCCAAATTATCCTTTCTTCCATCGATGGTGGCTTCTCTTGTTGTTCTTATTCTTGCTAATTTTTTTTTATCATGATTTGTGTCACCCTTGGATTCATCACCACCTTCTCTTCTTTCCTAATTGTTGATAACCTCTATTAATTGTTCAACTTACCTCTGAAGCTCTTGTATAGTCTAGTTCATCTGTGCAATACCTCCTCGTCCTTTTGATATGTCTTTCTCCTCCAAGATTTGAACTTACTCTGATACCAAATAATGAAATTCAAAACTATCACGATAATAAAATTATCAATAGGCCATGATATGAAACAATAACTCATAATTGATTTGTATTAAATAACTTAAAATAATTACATACTCAAACCACACTTAAATAAGCTTAAACATAGAAATTAGAGTTTACATGCAAAAAAAAGAACTAAAACCTTAAAAAAAAATTATTCTTAGGAGCTGCTATTTATAGTAAGTTAGCATGCAAGCATGCGCAACACTAAATATCTTATGAAATATTCTTATCACTATAATTAGACTATGGGACGAAATTCAACTTAAGCTAACGTTCAATCCTAAAAATATATAATTTCTAAAAATAAAAATAAAATCCTGAAAAAATAATTAAATCATAAGTTTGGTCTCTCAAATGATCACGTATGGCCTCTGAAAAATATCAAAAATATTCTTATACAGGTCAAACTATCTAGAAAGCAACGAACATTTTGAGACAATTATTTTGGTGCTTGAAAGAGCTCAAACGGAGCTACGGGTCAAAAGCTATGGCCTCCGAAAGGTTGGCCTATTTTTTCTGCATAAGAAATTAACAAATATATGAATGACAATGTATTCTATAGCTTTCCGGTTAAAGAATTGAACAACCTTTTCATTTGATAATAAATATTTTGTTATAATTATTGTCCGTCTTACTTCTCTTTATTAATATGGTGTTATTCATGAAGACTCCTTTATTTAACTTCTATTATTATTATTATTTAGCTTTCAAATCTAGTTCTCTGGCTCTAATAAACTAGTGCTAATAACATAAAGAATGTTGGTGGAAAAAAATGGATGAGTGGGATCATTTACTTACTATTAGTCATCTCTTTGTTAGGGTTGCTTAATTTCTTTATGATTTTATAATATTTTATTAAACATACGGTTGATCATATTAAACTTTCAAGATATTTTGTAAATATTTTTTACGTGCCCAGTTTACTAAACTTTCAAAAATGAAGAATGTCACTATCTTTTATAAGGTAAGTACTAAAAACCCTCCTACGTACATATATAGAGAGCGGAGGTTTGTATAAATCTAGTCTTCAATTTAAAAATTGAAATTTCTTCACCCTAGGGTGAAGACAGAACAAGCATTCTTGTTAAACCTTATTGCAGTAAACTTATTTTTTCTAGTTAGAACCTATTGCAATAAACATATTTATGTCACATACGCTGTAGAAAAACACATCTTTGTTCATATCATTTAAAACAAAACATCCACCATAAGCACTGTTTTGTAACGTGCAATTTGTTTTATTTACAATAATGCATTATAAAATTAATGAATTAAAACAATGGCATTTATATATGAAATCAAGAATTTATTAAATCCCTAACGTAATATAGTGTCTTTATATTCCTTGATCCCACCGTGATGGAGTGACTGAGTTGGAGGATGGGGACGTAGACTCTAGATATTCTTAAATGAATGAGCAGCCATGGTTTAGAGAGCATAGTTAGAAAGAACAGATGAGTTGTAGAATTTAAACATGTTTAAAAAGTTTTCAAAAGAATTCGATGGAATATATACTCTTCAATTTCTAATTGAAATAAATTAATTTTACATAAATTTTTTTAGGCTGGTATTTTTTGGATTAAAATTTTTCTTCGAAAATAAAAATAATTTAATAAGATGAATAAAATGAGACTTTTCATATAGAGCCACTAATTTTTTTTCTAAGCTGATGCTAAAAGGTCTTAAAAGATTTTTTTGTTTACAGAACACCTTGAACAATAATTTTACAAATACTTTAATTTAATAAAAATCTGAAGTATTTGTTTATATATAATTTTTAAATTTATTACTTTAAAAAAATTAAAAATTCATAGATCTATTAAAGTGGAAATGATTTTTAGATTTCTTTATACTATACTGAAATTTTTTTATTAAGTCTCCTTTAAAATCACAGTTTAACTGGAAAAACATTAATTATTCGTACACTCAAAAAAACAGATAAATATTATTTTAAAAAAAAATTACAATATAATAAAATAAAAGAAATAAATAATAGTAGTCAGGACTTTAAATTTGGTAATAGTGTACCATTCATTCGATTTTTTAAAAACATTAGATATCATTTTATATTTTATTTCTTCTTGCTATAAAAGGCCAGAATAATACTTAAAATTGTCAAATCTAAAAGGTAAATGTTAAAATAACTCTTCAAATTAAAATACTCTGGGCCATCACACTTAATCAGCGATGGATATGCTAGCCTACCTCTTAAAATCCCTTACGGGAAATTCATTTTCGCTTGCATGTTTTTAATAGGGGAGTCTTTTTTCCTTGCGATATTAAGTGTATACAGACTCTCTTCTGAAACTGAGCGTATGTTTTATTTATATATAAGCTTTTTCACTAAATTTTTTTGTTATTATTTTTTCTTTCTGTTCTTTTTTAAAGAGAGTGTATACTTATACAAAGATGATTTGTCACATTTTTAAGATTATAATTTTTATTAATTATATCTATTTTATATTATTTTAATTTATTTGATTTTTTTATTGTAATATTTATATTGGTATGTGTTGGTAAATTTTCACTAACCACTTTACTATTATAATTATTATATAATATTATTTTTCAAATAATAATAATTATATTAATGTCTTCTAGTAACTACCTTTTCAGATTATTTAAAACATAAATTTACAGACACAAATGAATGGTCGGTCATGTCTAAAAAGCTAAGCTTTTAAAATGTGCTCAGAATTTCAACCTGGATTAAGTAGAAAAAAATGGAGGATTTAATATTGCTTATAAATAAATGGCATTTATACGCTGAAAAGAAAAAGGAGATGCCGCTGGAATGTCAATAATATCATTGACGCCATTGTACGATTCCTATTAACATTCCGAGAAAAAACAAAATGTCAACCTCAAAGTTCAAAATCGAAAAGCGTGTTACCATTAAATTTACATTTGCAAGCAATTTTAAGTTCGGTAAATGTAGCAGTGTTCCATTGACAGCCTTTTTTTCTTGTACGTTGGTGCAAGAGTCAAGAAACTGTGTAAAACGTGCTCTCTAGAGCTTATGGTTTGTAATGGAAATAATGTAAGAATTGTTATTTGTTTACAACTTCAACCATTGTGCACTGTTTGATAAAAAACTAGCTGATAAAAGCCAAGATTCAAATTGTGATTTGTGAATATTTTTATATATAACAGTGAAATGGATCTAAAATTTAATTTTAAAATTAGTTAAAATTGTTTTTTTTTTTCAAAGTTAAAAATATTTATTAAAAACAATTAAAGTATAGATAGAGTTACTAATTTTGGTAGGTTTAAGAAGTAGATAGATAAGAGAGAACAAAACTACTGATTAAGTTGAATTTTATAAATCTTGAAGAATTAATGGATTTCAGTAATATTTTTTTTTTTACATAAGTTTATATTGGCTAAATGATGGATCTTTTGATTAACTTCTAACCACTTTGAAATATTCTTACTGTGATTAAAAACTAATATATATTCAATTGCTCTTTCATTGCCATTTTCAGCCAAAAAAAACAATCACAACATTCCTTTGTCTCATTACATAGACAGTTTGACGTCCTAAACCCACTGCCACATGAATTTAATTTGAGTGACAATATTGCTTATTTGCCAAGCTTTTGATAGACCATTAACAGTGAGATCTAAAAATCCCCATCATACTTTGATTATACGACTCCACTAAATCTTATGTAACCCCAACTCTCAAGCATTGAAAGAATATTTTCTAATAGCTACCCCTTATGCGTCAATATTACTAACCCTTCCTAGACCCTCTAACTTCCAATGAAGGATCTTCCCTACACAATCTCTTCTATCCACATCACTGAGATTATCTTTAGTATTATTTATTTATTAATATAATTATCCCTAATGCTCTTGGGGCCAAGTTGGCATGGAATATGTATAAGAATTTGCACTCAAAATGGGTCAAATTTATGCAGAATAAATACTTGGATAGTCAAAATGCAGAGAGAATTTTCACAATTGCAAATCCACTGCATGGCCCCTCAGTATGGAACTTCATTGTGAAGAGCAGGGCAATAATTCTTCCCAAATTGTCTTGGACAGTTCATAATGGCAGGAAGGCAAACTTTTGGTATGAATCTTGGAACGGATGGGTGAAGTTAGCCTCCAGGGTGACCTAAAAGAAGTTGAAATATATCTAAAAATATTTTGGGGTCATAACGTTTGTAATTACTTCATTAAAAATACAAGTGGACTTTCTTCAAGGGTTGCTTGCAAACATTTTTGGCAAATGTGACTTCCCCAAAATCAAAAATTTATCCTAAAAGACTTATTGGTTCAGAGAGTTATTTACTCTTATTTAAAAGAGGATGAATTTATCTAGAATGGGGATGGCTCAGGTGATTATAAGGTCAAACAAGGTTACAAGTCACTCTCCATAGGGAAGAAGATACATTGACCCACACATCTTTGTTGAGTAGATGCAATTATTTTGAAAGCTGGCACTTTCTCCTGGTTGGCTATAAACAACAAAACCTCAAATGTGAAAGGATCAAGAAACAATCATTGGGTTCTAGTTTTAAATGTGTCCTCTATTAGGAAGCAAATGAGACAAATGACCATCTCTTTATCCAATGCAAGTTCAGCCAAGAATGTTGGAAATGGTTAATGAGAAAGACCAATTAATGTTCTCACCTCCCAAACAACTTGATGTAGCTACTTAAAATTTGGCCTTCCTTAATCAAGATGCAACCTTCCAACATTTATAGATTTTCAGTCCATCATTGTTGATTTGGACAATATGGAAAGAACGAAATTACAAGATCTTTAGAGGTAAGTCAGACACCATTGAGGAGGTTTGCATTTATATACAAACCTCTATAACAAAAACTCTCAATGCTAAACTTAGAAGGTCTCAAAACAAGATACTCAAGTGGATAAATTGGGATGATCTCAAGAATAAAAATTTGAAGAGGCTGGACAAAATCTCTGGTGGATCAGTCACTCATACACTTCTACAAAAAATGGATAGATCCAGTGTCAAATGGATCTTGCCACATGATCCCTTCACCAAAACTAATTTTGATGGATCTTGATGTGGAAACCTATGGCCATCAGGTTTGGGATGTGTTATCAGGAGTGGTGAGGGAAAATTGATAGTAGTTAAAGCTACGAAATTTCCCAAATGGATGAACAATGTAGATGAAGTATATGCCCTAGTACACGCTCTCCAACTTGTAGTATACAATGGTTTTAAGAATGTATAGATCGAAGGTGACTTAGAGATTATTATTTCAGCTCTCTAAAGGAGGTGGTTAGATAGTTTAAACATCAACCACATACTGGAACAAGCATGGAATGCTTTGAATAATTTTTGACTCTTATAAAATCTCCCATTGTTATAGGGAAGGTAATAAAGTCATAGACTGGTTGGTTAATCTCACTATTTACATGGAAGAGCAGGTAGTCTCCTTTGACTGATCCTTTAAAAAGTGGTTAGATACGCTTAGATCTCTCATTTCATCTTATCAATGCAGCTCAGAAGTGGCCTCTTAATGATAGGGGGTGGACCTTATACAAATTTGGTGGTTATTATTACTATTAGAGAAATTTATATTATGAAGGTACGAGGAGGTCAGTTCTCTATGGGCTACTTCATTCACATGACCATTCAGGATACATAGCTTGGGAGCTTTAATGGCTACCTCAATATCTTTTTTGAGATCCACTAGGATGAAGGGGAGGGAGCGCTGGTGATGGTCACTATTTCCTCAAAAGGAGGACTTGGGGTGACTTGATGTTGAAGAACCTATGTTGGATATGAGTGTGATTCTTGGCCCAACTCTCTTATGAGGTGGCCCTTTCTTCTTGTTCTTGGTTGACATTGTCATGGTTCTATTTTGTCTAGTTTTGCTTCCTTCTTTATTAGCCTACATGCTTGTCTAATTCACTGTTGTGTGTTTGGCTGGATATGTATATTCTTAAGTAATTTTATTTTATTTTATATTTTTTATTTGGCTTTATCTTGGCATGGGTTGCATGCTCTATTAAAACACTATGTATATTTTAATTTTATTAATTTATGTTTGAGGGATCCCACTACCATCTTTCTTCAAATTTTTTAATCCCTAATGATAAAAATAATAATTCTTTCAGCATCAATGCATTACATATGATTTAAAAGTTACATTTATATTACATACATGTTAGTTTAGTTTTATTTTTATTTTTTAAATAAATTAAAGTGCTCTAGTTACATTTCCAAATGCATGTGTGGTATAACTATAAAATACAAACTAAATTATGTAATATGTTAAGAATATCAATTATTATTGTCATGAATATCAAATAAATAATAATTAAGAATATATTAATGATGAGGACATGAAAAAAAAAAAACTATAAATTTTAATGTAAGGTTAAGATATTATGATTTTTTAATTGAATTCTCGAAGAAAAAACAATTTTTTTTTAATAAATGATAATAGAATAAACATCAAATTTAAGGTTAGATAATTATATTACAAAACATCTTATATCTCTTTCAGAAACGAAAGATAGAATTTAAAATAACATTAATAAAACATGAATATTTTATACAATTTAGAATTAAATTTAAAATATCAAATAAATGATACAAAGATGCCATTTTAATAGATAGTAAAAATTACTTGTAATTATATAATATAAATGTTATGAAAGATGAAAAAAACTATTAAAATTTATAGATAATTTATACATATGTATTATGATATTATAACTTCTTTATTATAATGAATTATATAATTCAAAATATTTTATAATTTAGTACTTTCTATTTTCACAACTTTAATATGTGTAAAGTTATTTTTGAATATAATTTATGGACAATTTTTTATCCACACAATATATTTGAAAGTATTTTTATACGAATTTATTATACAATTATTTGTAATTCACTTTTTTTAATATTTCAAAAAATTTAAATATAATTTACTAAACTTAAAATTACAAGCCCTATTATTATTATAAATAATAATACATTAAAATATATTTAAAAATCAATCTCTATCAAATTATAATCAATTTTTATTAAATTACTAAAAATTATATATATATATATATATATATATATATATATATATATATATATATATATATATATTAATAAAAGGGGTTAAAATAATATTAATAAGAAAAGAGCATTACAAGAAGAACAGGGGGTAGAAACCCCCAAAAGAAAACAACAAAAATAGAAAAACTAGGTAGTCGCCCAACTAGACAATATTATGAACCTCCCTATCAGCCTCCAACATTTTGTCCAAATCAGAATGCAACGATAGGGGGAGAGACCCCCATTCCCCAATGTTGCCACCATCCAAATGGTCAGACGCCCATTTAGCCAAAAAATCTGCTGCCTTATTCCATTCTCATGGTATATGAGCAAAAGTAATCCTATCCATAAGCGAGCAAATCCGCAAAATCTATTGCACAATCAGAGATAGCTGCCAAGTGATGTCCACCACTTTCCTCTTGATGAGCAGGTTAATCAAGACTTATGAGTCTGATTCGTAGATAATCCTACACCAACCTAACACCTGGGCCTTCTCAAAAGCATAAAGAATGGCTTGGCCTTCCATCATATTAATGGTTTGCAGCCCCTCAGGAACCACGAAAAGGAAAATCATTATACCTTCGTAATCCCTTCCAATCCCTCCAGTACCAGTGGGACTCAAATTACCTCTGGAGGAACCATCTGTATTTATCTTAAGAATCCCACTAGGGGGTGCTGCCACTGACCAGTCTTAAGAATATGCTCCTTGACCTGCTTGCTCCTCCTGACACACGCAGACTTACCAAATAACTGCTGGAATCCAAGTCGCGTCATCACCTGAGCATCTTGTTTGGTCAAAAGAAGGTTGATCACGCACTTAGCTTGGACGGTTTCCTGGATCATCCCCAACACTTTCTGCCAAACTTGTTACACCATGAATCTCACCCCCCAAAACATTCATCTATTTCGCTCAAGCCAAATCTGCCAAAACAAAAAAATGGGCCTGCTTAGCCATATGTCCTGCAAGAAGGGCGTCCTTGAGGGGGGATCTCCCAAGCCATTCTAAAAATCAACCACAAATTGAGCATGAAGACATGGGCATTGCCAAACATCCCACCAATAATGCCATAGTTGCAAGGCAAAGGGGCAATGCAAAAAAAGGTGAGGAAAATCCTCCTCGGCCACTCCACACATAACACTTATAGAAGGGCCTTGGAAACTTCTCTTTCAGAGATTATCCCATGTCAAGAACCTGTTCCAGGCCAGCATCCAAGAAAAATAGTTGCATTTAGGCCATGTGAAGTTATTTTAGACCTGTCTCCACCACTGCACTTACCCCTATCCAATCTCTGAAAAAGTAAAGCCTGATAACCAAAAGAAACTGTGTACGTTCCCTTGGGATTGGGAGACTAAGCTAGATCATCCTCCTCCTGAAGAGGACAATAACGACACCTAGAAAGGATGCGCAACAGCTCCTCATTCTCTTCTTGCATCTCATTAACATGCCAAGTTTTGAAATCTTTCTAGCAAGCAACCTCTACCTGTCTTTGAGTAATTTAGGTTTTGAAGTCACTCACCCAAGACCAGCCAGCATCAAGGAATTTCTGACAAAGGTTCAACAGATTTGGAAACTGAGAAATGATGGGAGGATATCCATCCCAAGATTCAGACCAAAAGAGAGCCTAGGATCCCTATTTACAAATCTGGAATAAGCCGTTCTTGATGAGAGCAGTCCCTTTTTTGAGAGTACCCAATATTGCCGAACCTTTCCCAATGAGTGTATAGCTAGGGATGTCTCTCTGAATAAAGTTTGTCTTGTTCGGTGCACCATTGCCAATAAAGTTTGGCCACCAGAGCAATACCATTTAAGTCCATCTACCTCAGACCAAGCTCACCATATTATTTAGGGATGCAGACAATCTCCCATCTAATAAGGCTCCATTTAGTAGAATTCAGACTACCAGCCCATAAGAATTGTTTGGTAACTGAATCAAGCTTCTTAATGAATCCCATAAGAGCAACCTGGAGCACCTTCACATTTGGGTATGAGAGCAAGATAAGTCACATTTGTAGCCTTAAGCAATTGCTTATTCCATTGAGATTCTTGGACAACTAAAAGGTCGAGTTTGATGATATCTCAAAACTCTTGATAGAATTCAACTGGGAAGCCATCAGATCCAACCACTTTCTCTTTTTTCATTTGAACAATGGTTTCCTCAAGCTCTCCAAGTGTGATTGGTATTATTAAATTTTCATTTATTTCACGCATCACCAATGATGGGATGCGGTAGAGAACTTGAGCTTCTTCCAGAGATTCCCTGTTAGCATCTTCCCTGAAGAGAGCAGAGAAGTACTGCACAACCTCCTCTAAAATTGCCGAAAAGGAGTTAATTTGCTCACCTCTTTCATTGACCAAGGCCGAAATGTAATTTCCATGTCTCCTGGCTTTGGACGAACTGAAGATAAAGGATGTATTTCTATCCCCCTCCTGGAGCCATTCGATCCGAGCTTTCTGCTTCCAAAAAATTTCCTCCCATAGCTCACATTCCTCTAGGTCTTTCACAACCTGAGTTTCTTCTTGCAATAAGTCCTCAATCAGTCCTTCTTCTCTTATAATTCTCATGATACCATCAAGCTTGGTTTGCACAACAGCCTTAGCATGGAAAATGTTCCCAAAACTTTGGTGATTCCATCGCTTGAGCTTGTACTTCACATATTGTAACATTTTGACAAAAATGTACTTCACCGTACCATGGGTCGGCCTAACCCAACGCCACAAATTGGCAAAACACTCATGGAGAGATTGATCCCGCAGCCACATGAGTTGAAATATAAAGGAAAAAGAGCGCAGATGATGCTGTGAGACACTAGTAAGCTTGATGGGCCAATGGTTCGATCCTCTCCAGTCCAAAATTTTAGACCTCATAGACCACATTCCACCAACCCAAAAAGATGAAACCAGAAAATAGTCAAGTCTCTCAGCAATGCAAAACTTCCCACTCCTGCGGTTGTTCCAGGTGAACTGACCATTATTGTGCCTAACGTCAACTAAATTCAAGGTTTCAATGAAGTTTCACATAAGCAAAGCAGATGGGTCTAGCCTTGCTGTGATGCCACTCTTTTTAGTCAAATCAAGAATAGCATTAAAGTCACCTGCCATTATCCAAGGGTGGAAGGGGGCCAGGCTATGGACAAAAGTTATGTGGTCCCATAAAGAGCTTTTACCCCACCAATCATTCGGAGCATAGATGTTGGAGAAGAGAATGACTTCCCCCGTCTCAAAGCTGGAAGCAATCATAGTCATAGAGTACTTAGAAGTCAGCCAGCCTATGAGGCCAAATTTACGTGGGTTCCACAGACAAGCTAATCCTCCTGAGTATCCAGTAGCACCAATGCATTGACATTCTCCTTGCCACCACAACTTGGGCCCAAGTCTAGACATGTCTTCAACTGAAAGCCTAGACTCTTGCAAGAAAAGGACATCTGGCTTATGACATTTAATCAGGGTGTGAACAACATTTTGTCTGGGGTTGTTGTTCAAACCCCTTACATTCCAAGATATTATAATCATTTTAGAGAGTTCAAAAAGTGTGCATCCAGAGTCTTTACTGACCTCGACTCCACCAAAGTCTCTCCCATTAGCTTGATCTTTTTTTGGTCCTTTTTTCTGCCAGGCTTACCAGATTTCTCTCCCCCTCCTTTCTTAAAGTTTTTTTGTTGAAGTCGAAGATGAGGAAAAGATTTGCTGCTTCTTGCTGCCCCTAGATCCCCAGTTTTCCCAGTAAGGGGAATATTTCCGTCTTTGTTGGGGGAAGCAACTGAGGAAGTCATTCCTTCCGAAATTATCAGCTGCTGATCCATATCCATATGACAATCTCCAACATCCTGTGTTTCAGTTAAAGCCCCTGAAGCATTGGTCTCCAAAGCTGGTCCCTCAATCCCCTGGTGAAAAATCGTCAACCCGGGATTCACCTCCTGCTGGTTAAGGTCGTCCAATATTTCAATAGCATTTGGTAATATTTAATATGAAGTTTGGACTTTAATTTATTAAGGCATGTTACTATATACATTTTTATGTTATATTTTTATTTTTTAATATAATATAAAATATTCTAGTAGTAATTTTTTTTTAAATCGAACTTATTCTATCCATATTACTATTAAAGTATTAAAAATTGTAATTTGATTTATATAAGTAATAATATAATAAAAATTACGTAAAATAAAAGAATATCCATATTGAACTTACTCGATCCATGTTGCACCTAAACCTGCCCTTGGAGTAAATTTTCAAAAAAGAACCTTAATTGCTTGTTAGCTGATGTAAGAATAAAGTCCAATTAGAGACATGGCCAACGAGTGCCGGTAAGATGAGAAAAAGAGATGACATGATTATTTTGGGAAAAATTAAAGCATTAATGTTTTTCCACCCATGCCTATTTTGTGCGCAGGAAGGCCACTTTCAAACGGATGAAAAATTTTATAGGATAAAATTTTCTTTATAACACTAGGAGGTTTGGTTCTGTGTGTCGGCAAAATACTGTAATTGGGAAACCGGAAATCGGCATTTATAGAAACATGGCAGCCCCACTTATATCTTTTGTTTTCGCACGAGGGAGAGTGGATGCTAATTCTGAGGAACAATGACACATCTGAAATATTGGAAGAAGTAGAAACGAAACAGTGACGAAAATATAGGCGGCATGATTGATAGCGTAGTCTTTCACTTTTAACAGCTATATTATGACACATTGAGAATGGTTTTCTATAGAAAATTCGTTCTTCTATCATTCTGTATTGGCAATTGCTTTCTCCACAATTTGTCAGGATCAAAGTTGGTTGTTTTGTCAGTAAAAATATAATGATAGTTTGTTGGAGTAAACTGGGAAAACCAATAGTTGATAAGATGGTAAACCTTGTAATGGATTAACTATTGGTAAACATAGGATTCGGAATATCTTATAATTTTTTTAATATTTACTTGGGATGAGAAGTCAAAAGGAATAAATTAAATAATCATTAATTAGTTGTTCTGTGAATGAGTTGGTTTATTTATTTATTTTGGGCCTTAGCACTTTTCTTTATTATTATTTTATAAATTAAAAAAAATAAAAAATTCAAATGTCTTTATTCTAGATATACTTATTGAGCATATCCTAAAATTTCTTTTACAAATCTAAAATCATCATTCATATTTATAAACTATTCATAATAATTGTATGTTAAGTGGTTCTCTTTCTTTCATACACACAATTTCATTAAATTAATAATTTTTGATTAAATGATTTAGATAGAGAAAGTAAAATTATAATAATAGATAGAAATATAAATATTAAGAGTATAGAAAAATAGTAAATCGTAATTATAAGGAAAAAATTGAACATATTTATATAATTGATTGATAGCATAATAAAATACTATAAATATATGATTGAGTTTTTTCGAGGGAACCATCTCCACATCCTTAAAATAAAAACATAATTTGTAATATGATCTTCTAATACAAACCACTATATGCTATATATATCCTATCTAGGCTATTAATACTCAATACGCTGACACTACTATTAATATAAAGATACAAAAATTATTATATGACCATGTATAAGGTTAACATAGCCATAAGTTGACTACACATATCACATTACAAGATAGCATAGTTAAGGACTTATCATGCCCCTTCTATTGAAACCAACATTGCCATCAACATTGATGTTTTTTAAATGCTTTTGTAAAAATACTTCATCCTCTCACGCTGCATCCTCTTTGGTTAGATTCTTCCACTTGATGAAGTACTCTATAATCACCCTCGTTCACAACCTCTTGGTGCATCTTTAGAAGATGTCCTTAACTTCCAACATGATTTGTTTCTCATCATCCAACTCCGTAACTTTGTATATATTGATATCATTTTTCAATGACCTTATTCAATTAAGAAAATTGGAAGACCAGATGTAATTTTGTTGAGTGAGGTATCTCTAGTAATTATTCTACACTGCCTATCTTCCGCAAGACCTGATACAATCCATTATAATCAGGTGAAAGATTGTTATCCTTATAATATTGTTTCAAGATCATTTTATTAAATAGTTCTAGTCATACAAAAAGCCAATCACCTACTATTTCAAAATATGTTTCAGTGCGACATTGGTTAGTGTGTCATTTCATTTGGTTATTTGATGTTATGAAGTTCTCTCTGAGAATAAAGAGTACATATTATCGGTGTTGAATGTGTTGTTTGACATCCCAAATCTTTCAATGAACCCTCAAGGATGAGGTTATGTATGGTAAATGATACCTATACAATCAATAAAAATAGATACATTTTGGATATGGTATGGAAAGAGGTTTTATACCACTATTTGTCTAGTTCAAGATTTTCAATCCATGGTTAATTTTTCATTGAACAAACACATCAAAGGAATTTTAGAAGCATTTATTAACCACATCAGGTTTTAAATTATATTGGAGGTGATGTGATAAGCTATGCACCAATTGAGTGCCCACACATGAGAATAAATCAATAAAAAAATAATAATCTTAAATATAGGATCATGATCACTTACTACGATTGTTGAGTTCCCATGTAACTTATAAAATGTATCCATAAAATATGATATTGCATTACATGCTACAAAAGGATGTGATAATATTTAAAAGGGCATATTTATTAAGTTTATCCTCATTAAGCATGATGATAATTTTCTATTTAGACTTAGGAAAACGTATGATGAAATCAATGAAAACCTCTTCTTAGTTCTAATTATAAATAGGTAAAGGTTTTAGAAGATCCATGGTTATGGTTATCTCTCTTCTTTTTATGACACAACATGCATTCTACCTTAAATTTATGGACATCCCTTCTAATGCCTTCCAAAAACAATTCCTACTTTATTTTATAGTAAGTATTCAATAAATTTGAGTGTCCAACTAATGGTGAAACATGGCACTCCATAAGACCCATATTATTAAGATTTAGTGTTTTCATACATATAGTTTATCCTTGCACTATAGAGCATATCATTTCCATACATTTTTTTTTAAATGCTCAAATCCTATTGGATCTTATAAATGAAATTATATATATATATATATATATATATATATATATATATATATATATATATATATATATATATATATATATATATATATATATATATATATATATTTCCATTATCTAAATCTGATTTTGCCTCATACACCCAATATCCTTGTAATATGGACATGGCACATAATAGTTTTTCTATCAGAATCATCCCCACGTATAGTACTTCAACCAATACATTATATTTTCCTTTCTTGAAGATGATATAAAATTAATACCCCAAAATATTTATGACCCATTTTTGTTGTTCTTATAATGACAATATTTACTCTAAGAAGTATTTAAGACTATCAAGATCTATATTCACCTTAATGTTTCTTCTCATCAAATATGATCTGCATTGTTTGAATGCATGGATGATAGTCATTATTTCCTTCTCATAAATGATATTAAACAAATTCTTACCAATGAGTAAATAACTCTAAAATGCAACAAGTGTTTCTTCTTGCATGAGTTCCACATTCATGCAATACCACAAAGCATCACATTCAAGAATGAAAGTTTTATAAAAATACATGGTAGCAATAAATGGAGTGGCACTACTATACATTAAGTTTTTTTGTAACACTTTTTGTGACAAATTTGGGAAAAATTAACACTACAAAAAATGTCATGACACAATTTACAACAACCAAATTGATGTATCTCCACAAAAAATGTGAACATGTTTAGAGATAGTTTTGGAGGCATATATGGAATATTATGTGGTTGATGCACATGACATCCACCTTTTTTCCATCAAGATTTCAAATATTATTGTGTGAAAAAAAATTGTTTTATTTTTATTGGGTAAGCATGATACATGTCAAGATTTAAGCATCAAGTTTTGTTTCAACAATTCAAATTATTACCAAGTGACTAAGTTGTGTCATTTCTTATTTGAAAATACTGTTACACATATTTTTATAATTTTTTATAAAAAAATTATCAAGATATTTTTAGCAATCAATAAATTTCGTATGTATGTATGTATGTATGTATGTATGTATGTATGTATGTATGTATGTATGTATGTATGTATGTATAGATGGATGGATGTAAATTATACACATAATATAAATATTAATAATTCAAATAATAAATAAAATACACTAAAATTGATTATATTTTAGAATGCCTTATATATATATATGTGTGTGTGTGTTTGTGTGTGTGTGTGTGTGTGTGTGTGTGTGTGTGTGTGTGTGTGTGTGTGTGTGTGTGTGTGTGTGTGTGTGTGTGTGTGTGTGTGTACATATATCAACAAGTAACGTATTAACATTAAATAAAATAAAATAAAATATTTATCTTAATTACTCGAAAAAAACATCGATCACTCATAAACTATGAACATTAAATAAACTTTTATTATACTTAAAATATGTACAAATTTATCCTCATAAATAAAATAAAATTATCAAACTATAGTTATAACATATCTTAAAAGTGTACAATCCATCATATAATTTTTTTTCTAGTCATTAACATCATGCCATCCTCCAACACCAATGTCGCCATCATTGCCATCCTCATCTTCATCATGAACATGATCACTAAAAAAATCCACCTCATATAACAAATGTTGTGTTGCCTAAAAACAAATGTCAAATTATAAATAACTTTTTAAAAATTCCAAAAATAGTATTTGAAATATAATAATATCATAAAACATACATGTTTCAACTATTTTAGATTTATGTGATCGAAATGAAGTTAGTAGGAATAATTAAGATTGTGTAAAATATAAGAATAATATCATAGTTTAAAATTAAAAAAGGATACATTGATAGTGCACTTAGAGGATTTAAATTTAGCAAATTAAGGAGAGAGATTTAATTATATTATGTTGCTATTATTTCATCACAATAGTCATTACTAGTTATAAAAATGATTTATGTGTGTTATGTCACTATAAAAATCAAAATATAACTCAAAAATGGCTTGGATGATACTATTACAATGACTAGTATTATCTTGAATTTGCCAATAGTGTCCCTTTATGTTGTACAAGTCTATGATGTATCATATCCTTATGTGAACATATATATATGTGGCATGTGTGATCATTTGCATCCATTTATGTGCATTTATTTTTATTTTAGTTTTCTTCATTTAAAACTTTAATCACACATTTGACAACAAGATGATCATATAAAAATGAGTTATTATGTGGGGTTGGATAGTCTTAATTAGTTCATGATAACTAACTGAGTGTTCCCAAATTCCATTACACCAAAGAGGGATCAATCATCATTTATTTCTTCCACCTATTTGTGTGTGAAAAATCATTATCAATGTAGAATTTAATCTAATGTTTGGTTTTCGACACTTGGAACCATGCAACTTTGACTCTTTTGGGCATTCAAATCTAGCCATTAGGCTTATCTTTTTAGGGGTTTTAATATTTTTATGACTTTATGATAATATCTAAATAAGTGATACGAGATTTGTCAAGTTTGTTATGAATTTGCAAGATGATGATAGGCGAGTATAAGCTTAAGATAGATTTTTACTTATATCTCAGTCTTTGTTATTTTTTATAATGTTCGACCTATGAAATTTGTCCAGGATAACCTACTAGAGACTTACCAGTTTGAAAAATAATCATTGGGTGTTTCTGGACACTACTAGTAGATGCAATTAGTTGCACTAAATTATATTTATCTAGTTGTTAATAATCTAAAATATACATAGAATATATTAGTTATGCTTGAAATATGTTTCCATTACTCCCAATTTATGTAATTCATAATTGTAAAATATTATTTTAAAACATTTTATGTTAAAACATTAGTTCAGATATATTCCATTGGTAGAATCAGTCTCAAGTGTTAGATTTATGATCAGAATTGAAATAAACAAAATTGCAACACAATGAATAATGAACACAAATGGATAAATCTGATTTAATCTTCTGAAGTCTGCTCTTTATCAATATATTTGTTATTGAATATATTTTTATCTTGAACAATGAGGAAGCATTATATATACAAGTGAAAGAATGAGACACATCTCTTCAATCTTCCTTTTGGGAAAGAGACACAACTCTTCAATCTCCTTATCGGCCTTCATCAAAAGTTCAAGACATTGGGCTGGAAGTAGGAGCCCGTAGCTGCTCCTCCAACATCAACACTCCCTCTCAGCTAGGGAGGATACTTCCAGCTACATAAGACATGTCACCTCATTGTGATGTCAACCACACTGGATGACATTCATCTAGCTCTCTTAGAGTGTGGAATCAAGGGATTTCACCTCAAACTTCTCTCACAGAGAAGAACTCGTTATCAAGGGATTACACCTCGATCTTCCTTCTCAGAGAAGAACTCGTTATCAAGGGATTTCACCTCGAACTTCTCTCTCAGAGAAGAACTCGTTATCAAGGGATTTCACCTCAAACTTCTCTCTCAGAGAAGAACTCGTTGTCAAGGGATTTCACCTCGAACTTCTCTCTCAAAGAAGAACTCATTGTCAAGGGATTTCACCTCGAACTTCTCTCTCAGAGAAGAACTCGTTATCAACAGATTACTGATGCTAAGACTCTTTCTCAGTTAAGGTGGTATTCTCCACTATACCAAGCTTATCTCGAAAGTACACAAACTTTAACTTGGAGAGAGGCTTGGTGAGAATGTATGCCGTCTGCTCATCAGTGCTGATATACCTTAACTCAATAGCTTTCCTCAATACCATATCTCTAATATAATGGTATTTGATTTCAACATGCTTGGTTCTATCATGAAACATTAGATTGATAGAAATCTTCACACAGCTCTGGTTATCACAATGAATGATTGTAGGCTCCATTGATTTTTCAAACAATCCTGCAAGGAGCTTACGAAGCCATACTGCTTCTCGCGCTGCCATACAAGCTGCAATATACTCTGCCTCTGCTGTACTCAATGCTACAGATGACTGTTTCCTGCTGCACCAGGAAATCATAGCAGATCCAAAACTGAAACAACATCCAGAGGTGCTCTTTCGATCAGAGACACATCCTACCCAATCAGAATCAGTATATCCGTGTAGTTTCAAGTCTATACTAGAAGAATTTCTCAAGCCATATCCAACTGTGCCACGCAAATATCTTAGGATATGCTTCACTGCAACTAGATGTATTTGTCTTGGTTCACACATGAACTGACTAAGTGCACTCACTGCATAGCAAATATCTGGTCTGGTATTAACTAGATACATTAATGAACCAATCATTTGTCTGTACATGCTAGGATCCACCAAATCTGAACTAGCTGCAGCCTCTTTTAACTTCAACAAATTTGACTCCATCGGTGTAGACATCGGTTTGCAATTTATCATACCAAATCTCTTCAATATGTCAATAGAATACTTCCCTTGACTTAGAATGATCTCATTTGGTTTTTGCCATACTTCTAAACCAAGGAATTAATGTAAGAGATCAAGATCCTTCATTTCAAATTCTGAAGCTAACTCCTTCTTACATTTGAAAATGAGGTGATCTTCTCCGGTAATAAGAAGATCATCAACATAGAGAACCAAGATTAATGTGTTGCCATCAATTAGCTTGAAGTATAGGTTTGAATCAGCATCATTCTTGGAGAAATTCAAGCTCATCAAGTATCGATCAATTCTTTCATACCAAGCACGAGGAGCCTGCTTAAGGCCGTACAAAGCCTTCTTCAGTTTGCAAACATGAGACTCCTTTCCATGAACCTCAAAACCATCAGGTTGCTCAATATATACGTCTTCCTCAATTACACCATTTAGAAATGCTGTCTTCACATCCATTTGGTGTAATTTCCATCCTTTAAATGCTGCAATAGCAATGATGGTTCAGACGGATGTATAATGAGCAACTGGAGCAAAGGTTTCCTCATAATCTACTCCCTCTTTCTGAGAGAATCCTCTAGCCACAAACCTAGCCTTGTACTTCTCAATGCTTCCATCAGCTGCATGCTTGATCTTGAAGAGCCACTTAGAAGAAACAACAGATTTTCCTTTAGGTCTAGGTATGATATCCCAAACATCATTCTTGAGGATGGATTGATACTCTTCAGTCATAGCCTCTCTCCATACTTGTTGACTAGTAGCTTCCTTAACACTAGAAGGCTCAGACTCAATAATTTGACTCATTAATAACACATAATCTGAGAGCTTATGAGGTCTCTTGCTTTCTCTAAGAGATCTTCGGGGACCTATACATTTCCCTACCTCTTGCATGTTTTCTTGAGTCCATCGAGGTCTTTTTCGTACTATAACAATGTCACTAGGTCCATCAGTTGGTTCCAAAGGCTTAACTAAAACATCATCTTCTTTTGAATCAAAAATCTCCCTCTGAATTTCAGGAGTATGGTCAACTTCCATATCCTGAGGAGACTCTTGGTCTTCATTATCTATCTCCATATGAATACTCTTAGATCTTTTAAATGCAACATCCTCTTCAAATGTAACATCCCTACTGATCTCAATCAACTTCTGACCTGGAATGTAAATTCTATAGGCTTTTGAAGTTTCACTATAGCCTACAAATATTCCCTTCTTGCCAGAAGGATTCAACTTAGTCCTTTTATCTTTTGGTATGTGAAAATATACTGGACAACCAAATATCCTCAAATTACTTACTTCCGGTTTTACCCCTGTGAAGCTTCTTCGGGAGTCATGTTCTCTAAAATGTGGTGAGGGCTTCTATTCTGAACATAAACAGCTGTCTTAGATGCTTCAGCCCAAAGGAAGATTTGTAGATCTTGGTCATGAATCATAGCTTTGGCAGCTTCTATAATAGATCTGTTCTTCCTTTCTGCAACACCATTCTGTTGAGGGTTGTAAGGAACACAGAACTCCCTCTTAATCCCCATTTCAATGCAAAAGTTATGGAATTCATCAGAGGTATACTCCCCTCTGTTGTCGGATCTCAGAACTTTGATCCTCTTCCTAGATAAGTTTTCTACCTGAGCTTTAAACTCTTTGAACCTCTCAAGAACTTCTTTAGATTCTTTAGATTTCAAGAAATAAATCCAAGTCTTTCTAGAGTGGTCATCAATAAAAGTAATGTAATACAAGAAACCACCCAAAGAAGCAACAGACATTGGACCACATAAATCAGAATGAATGAGATCTAGAATACATTTAGATCTACTTTCTCTGCTATAAAATGGTCTTTTAGTATTCTTACCCATGGCACAACCTTTGCAAGTACCTTCATGCTCCTGGTTGAATTTTGGAAGACCCGTGACCATTTTCTCCATGATAGGTAGAGCTCGAAAGTGTAGGTGAGCTAATCTTCTATCCCAAAGATCACACAAGTTTGAAGAATCATGTACTAATGCCTGAAGTGGACAAGTAATTAGCCTATAGAGGCTCTCATGTCTAACTCCAATTATTCGAGCAGTTTTGAAGTTGGAATTCTTCATCCACACAAGAACTTTGCCTTTGGAGAAGGCAACTTGATAACCCTTATCTTCCAAGGCTGAAATGGAAACCAGATTTCGTTTGATGCCTGGAACATAGAGAACATCACTTAACCTTAGAGTAATGCCAGATTTTAAGTGGAGAGTAGAGATTCCAATCCCTTTCACTGAATAGCTAGTATCATCTCCAATGATAACTTGTTCACAAGAATTTCTCTCCATCAAGTTTGATAAATGCTTCTTAAACCCAGTGATGTGTCGAGATGCACCACTATCAATTAACCAAGTGTTAGTGTCAGTAGGTACATTGATTGATAATGCTGAGTAGAACAAATATTCACATGTTTCCTTCTGAGGAGAGGCATCATCAACATCTGCAATGGTGGCTTGTTGCTTAGGCCTGGAGGGACAATATTTGGCAATGTGACCATACTTGTCACACCTAAAACATTGGATTTTGGAGAGGTCCCTTTTTTTCTTGAAAGCGGGAGCGCCATCAGTTTCATTATCTCTGTTTCTCTTGAAGAATCATTTCTTCTCATTCTTGCTTTTCTTCTTAAATGATTTAGAGGAAAGGACATGAATATCTTCATTGGTACAGCTTTGACCAATTCCTCTAGCAACCAATCTAGCCTCTTCTTGAATGCAATCTACCCTCAATCGATCAAACTTGGGAAGTTTCGATCTTGCACTAATTCCTTGAATGTAGGATTCCCATGATGAAGGAAGGCCATTGAGAGCAAGCATGGTCAAGTCTTTGTCATCAACTACATGACCAATTGTAGAGAGCTGATTTCTTAATTCTGAAATCTTCATAAAGTAAGCAATAACTGTTTCTCCTTTCGCCATTTTCACATGATGTAGCTGTTGCTTCAGTGCAAGAGCCCGGCTGGTGTTGTTGATTTCGTACATTTCCTCCAAGGTTTTAAACATGTCCCTTGTCGTCTTCAACTTGGAGACAATCGGAACAATATGATCTTTAATGGAGTCAACCAATATCTTCTTCGCCTTGATGTCTTTCTTTTTCCACTGCAACTTCTCTTCTTCCTCCAATGGTTCGGGAACTTTGGTTTCCACAAACTCAGCCAAGTCATTTTCTTCCAAGGTGAGCATGAATCTAAACCTCCATGATGTGAAGTCGGATGCTCCTTCGAGTCTATCCTCAATTTTAAGACTGTTCACCATCTTGACCAAGATAGGGATAGACAAGAGATATAAAGAACAAAAAAAAAGAGTATTACTGCAATTTCAAGTCTGATCACGATCGTCTTCAAACCTGCTCTGATACCATGTTAGATTTATGATCAGAATTGAAATAAACAAAATTGCAACACAATGAATAATGAACACAAATGGATAAATCTGATTTAATCTTCTGAAGTCTGCTCTTTATCAATATATTTGTTATTGAATATATTTTCATCTTGAACAATGAGGAAGCATTATATATACAAGTGAAAGAATGAGACACATCTCTTCAATCTTCCTTTTGGGAAAGAGACACAACTCTTCAATCTCCTTGTCGGCCTTCATCAAAAGTTCAAGACATTGGGCTGGAAGTAGGAGCCCGCAGCTGCTCCTCCAACATCAACATCAAGACGACCCAAATATCTTCAATATGGTAAATTTAATAGATTTAAGTTAATACAACAAACAGGTTTGTCATAGAAGATGAAAGTCACAATTTTTGCAAGTGGTGATTATGTAACCACCCCAATCTGTGTGTAAATGCAAGTATTTTTACGTAACAATTGTGCAACCACTCATGTAATTTCAAAACCACCCCAAAAAATTCTTAATTATTGGTTTGCATATTACAGTTGTTCTTCCACCATATAAAACATGGGAATGGGAATGGTTGAAAATTTTTCAATGTCCTTAAAATAGTTATTTTTGTTGGAAAAATACGGTCTATTACCTTGTTCAGTAATTTAGTTAGTTCAGTGATTTATTAAACAACGCCGATTAGTGCTTTTAGATGTTAGGTGACAGGGAGTTGTGATTACGTGGATTTAGTTTTAAACCAATT
Source organism: Torreya grandis (assembly GCA_037957365.1). NCBI lineage: Eukaryota > Viridiplantae > Streptophyta > Pinopsida > Cupressales > Taxaceae > Torreya > Torreya grandis. The sequence continues at coordinate 637,019 of JARHVA010007220.1, forward strand.
TCATACAGTTATGAATTGTTTCACACTGTATAAATATACCTGCTATTAATCAATAACATATAACAACATTTTGGCATTCAGTCTTTTATATTCTTCATTGGTATCAGAGCGTAAGCCTGGGATGGTAACGTTAAAATCTAACATATCATAGAAGTACGGTGACCTGCTATCCAACATCTGGTGAAAGAAGATAAAGAAGTGATGGTGGTATAAGTGATTAATACCACGATGCAATAGAAGCTAAAATCCTTCAATCTATGCTTCCGATCCCTAATTCTTCAACATCGAGTTTTAAATTACCTTCTCTGGCATAAAAAGTGCTACAATGTTTTGTATGTTTTTGGCAGTTCATCAGTAGATATAAAATGCTCTCCACGTAGAGGGATAGATGTTGAAGGAGTCAAAAAGCTTGATAGAAAATGCTTGCAAAAGTGTAGTGTATAGAAGCAGTCGACATGGAATCTTGAAGTAGCAGCCATGACATTTGATTGCATAAGTGTAGAAGATATATGTATTCCTTTTTATAGTAAAGTATCGATATAGAGAAGGAAGAAGGCAGCAATTCACACCACTAGTCCATTATTCTTTCTAGTCAACGTGCCATATCTCACCTTCCAATTCCTCACTAGCGATTTAAATAAAAAGGTCATCTTATTTTTTGTGTATTCTTTTTAGTTTAAATTTATAGCTATCAAAATATCTTATGTTAGCATTATGTTCTTTGTCAAATCCTTATATACGTCTAGATCAGCTCTTTATGGATCCAGTTTCTACATGTATGACAATTAACAAGTCAGTTAACAAGTTGTTTATGTTTTTAAAGTAGAATTAATTGAAGGTCTTTAATTTTTTCATAGTGTTTTTGACTAAGTTTGTGTTTTTATGTTTTTATTATATTGGTTTATTTGTTTAGAAGTCTTGAGTCTTTTTGTTTTGGGTCAAAAGATTCATTTGTTAAAAAAAGGAGTCAAAATGTGTCAATATTTTTTGGGTCTATTGTTGATATTGTTAAAAATGTCAAAAATCTCTTATATGGATACCCTAATGTTCTGAGTCGAAGTGTGAGTTTTATGTTAAATTTTTAAAAATCAATGTTAATTATTTGTACATGGATGCATTATCACTTGTACATGACATCCTATGTCAAATGTCATTAAATATCAAACGGATCCAAACTATGGGGAGGAGGGAGGGTAGAGGGGCAAGATTTCTCCTCATGCAATTGAGCTTCAAATCTTCATCATCTGAGTGAAGGAGCTTCATGTACTGGAGGCTAGAGGATACACAGAGGTTGGAGGACAACTAGTATCCACTCATAAGTTACCTACAATGGGGTCAGACTATTGCTATGGTTACAAATTTTGGTGTGTTTTTTTATGATTTGTAGTGGGTTTTTTTAATAAGCTACTGAGCACTATTTTCTAGTTTGGTACCTCCTAGAAAAGAATATTATGGGGAGCAAAAGTGCTAAAGTAGGAATTGATTCTTAGAAAAGGGTTTGTGTTAATCCGAGAAACCATCTAAGTACAGTAGAATCCTCCTACAGCCCTCCAGGTTCATGGTCAATCTATAGTAAAAAACCATATGGGCTTGTGGTAATCCTCATAATCTATGAAACCATTGAAGGTGTTTGTAGAGAGAAGTGTTCCTATCACTTCCAAGTTCTTGGTAATCCTCTAAGGAAAAAACAAGGTGACACAAAGACCTTGAAGCCTCAAGAATGGTGTGCCACCTTAGAAAGTGAGCGGGCTACATGGATAGTGTAAATCTTTTTACAGTGTTTATAATAAAGGGGGGACCACTATTAGGAAAAATTATGTTTGTAGAAACAATGGAATAAAGGGGGAATGTTGGAAAAATATGATCTATTACATTGGTTAGTAATTTAGTTAGTTTGGTGGTTTATTATACAACACCAATTAGTGCTTTTAGATGTTAGGTGGCATGTAGTTGTGATTATGTGGAGTTAGTTTTAAACTAATTTCTTACAATTATGAACTATTTTCCACTGTATAAATATCCTTGCTATTAATCAATAACATATAGCAATATTTTGGTATTCAATCATTTTTAATCCCTCGATTTTGAGATCTTTGGTGGGTTTCATGTTGAGAGGGAATAACTATAACCTCTATTAAATGTAGAAGATAACATAAAATGTAGTGTTAAGTCTTAAATCTAGATTCACATTATAATTTTCAAGTTTTAATATTTATTCTTGTTATCTCATATATATATATATATATATATATATATATATATATATATATATATATATATATATATATATATATATATATATATATATATATATATATATATATATATATATATATATATATATATATATATATATATATATATATAACAAGAATAAATATTAAAACTTGAAAATTATAATGTGAATCTAGACTTAAGACTTAACACTACATTTTATGTTATCTTCTACATTTAATAGAGGTTATAGTTATTCCCTCTCAACATGAAATATGTGTGTGTGTGTGTGTGTGTGTGTGTGTGTGTGTGTGTGTGTGTGTGTTTTTCAACTATGTTTAAAGTTATATTAAGTGTATATGAAGTGTAAATCAATATTTTAGGCAATATTTTGATAAGGTGGTAATGGAAATTATATCCATGAAGGCCTTATCTATTGATAACTAGTATATTTAGTGATTTACTTAGTGGAAGGTGAGCACAATTACCTCACCCATTATATTTTTTCCTACATTAAATTTCTCAAGGTCAATTCTTGTGTTTTTATTATGCCTTGTCTCATTTTCATGTTCATTTTCATGTTATATATATTGTAAATTTCATTTGTAACATGAATTTACATTTGCTTTAGCATTGGAGGTAGCCTAGAATCGTAACCATTCAATCATTTGCTAAAATAGGAGTTAAAGAATTCATGTTGATGAATCTTGGTATGGAATATCCAACTAGTTTATGGATTTGATTGGTATTATATCTCATTTATTATATGTTTAAGTCCTTTTATGTGGTTTTATGTGTTTACATTGTGGTATATGTATGGCAATATATAAAGTAGTGCTAGTGGTCAATGTATCCTAGTTCCCTTTGAACAAGACATTTACACAAGGAAGTGGAAGTAATAAATCATATTTATGGGATATTGTGATCAATAATATGCCTATATAAAAAAATAATGATTTCACAAGATAAAATAAGGAGTGGTTAACATCTCTAATTTTTTATGAATAAACTTAATCTATTGGAATTTAGCATGAGGATTCTCTTGAATAAGCTTGGTGTTTATATAGAGATTATAAAATAAAAAGAAATCATGCTCCTAAGCATGAGAATGTAGAAGAGAAACCTTGTGCCTAGAAATACCTCCATTCAAGGTTTAGATAAATATAAAGACCAATCATACGATAGAGATGTGAATGTAGAGAGGCTGGACCATTTGTTAGTCCTAGTAGAGGTATATTTTCATTTGAATTTGATTAATGAGAACAAAAACCAAATTACAAGTTTAAATTAAACCAATCAAGATTTAACTTTATTAGAGAGTTTTTTCCATACCTTAGTTTTTAAGAAGTTTCCTCCTATTAATAAGTGGAATGATTTTAATATGGTAATCAAGAATAAATTTATATATATATATATATATATATATAGGAAGAGAGATCCATGTATTGTAAATATATTTAGAAAAAATCAAGGACAAAATATACTTGAGTACATAAATGAGTTATGGAATATAGATGTGAAAATTGGAAAAGATATAGTAGTCCATGACATAATGATGAAGTATGTTGGTAGAATCTTATATTACAAAAAATATTATTTTATTAATATGATTTTTGTAAACAACCTATAAATATTACTCTAGTATAACTCACTATAAAATAATTAAATGAAATAAAATGAAAATATTCTCACCTCACTTATTGAATGAAACCTTATTTCTTATTGAGTTGATGTGATTTTGATTTTCAAAATTTCGTTTTTCAATTAAACTTTTTTTCAAAAATGAAACTTTTTCTCAAAATTTTTTATCATGATGATGAATTGATTGATTGATCAATCTCAAATGGATGGATAAGATGATTTTGATGATCACACAAAAATTCATGATGAAAAATTAAATGCTCCTATGATGGTCTCTCTAATGGATAATGGATTTTCAATTTATAGAATTCTTGGATGGGAATGGATGGTTGAATTCAATCCATATTTATTTAATATTTTTGAATTTGGATGGTGGATATTTGGTTTATTGGTTAAATTCATTTAATGGATCAGTTTAGAGTTTATAAAATAGTTCAAGGAAGTGGTCAAATGAGTAACAAGTTTTTTAATTAGTTGTTGAATGTCTTAAATGTATTTGAATGCCTTACAATTGGGTTCTAGTATCTATTCAGACATATTAAATATGTTTTTTGGAGGGTTAAATGTCTTAAATGGGGTTTTTGAATGTCCTTGAATGTTCAAAAGAGGTTTAGAATATGTCTTTTTATATTTAAATGGATTAAATGTGGTTGGTTTAGTTGGATGATGAGGTATATTGAATAGTTTATTTATTTGTATTAATGTGTTCATGGCACAATTAGTGATTAATTATCTAAACTAATATTAAATAAATATATAACAAATAATATGGGTAATTCTATATGGAATAGGATATGGGTCACATCATAATATAAGACAAATGGTGAATGATGGATGCAGATAATATTAAATTAGTGATGACACTAAGGTGGTGAAATCTACATCTGTATAGATTCCATATCCATTTGCGGAGATTCATTCACTTGGCCATAGCTAAGAATGTAAATGAGGGTTTTTCTCAATCTTACTACTTAGAGATGGAATGTAATTTAAGGGTACATCTACCTCTCAAATAAATACCAAGAAATAAGGTGGTTATAAGTATAATAAAAAAGGTAAGTGCATGTTAATTCTATTTCTAATAAGGATACTAAAAGGGTTTTTGGGAATTGTGATATTGATACTCATTTTGAGAAGAATTTTTTAAAGTTAAATCTATAATAGTATCTATTTAACAATAATAATAAGAAGAATGTGTAGAAACTATTTCTCAGTTATATATACCCTCAATAATGTACAATTATAAAATACATATCATGAATGATCCTTCATCTTCTAGACCTTCTTCACAGTAAAGAGATCAGATGTATTATTATTTTTGCATTTTTATTATCTATTAGTTTTAAGAATGTTACTCTAATGACAAACCTTTTATCATGCTCAAAATGTTAAAAACAAACTTACCTTCTTTTTTTTTAAGTTTTAGACATGTGCTTTTTCTACTCACCTAGACACTTGTGTCCCAGTCAAACACCTATGTAAACGCAAGTGTCATATGCTAATGCAAGTGTGAAGCTACCTAATGTCATCTAATTTACAATTGAAATGTATGCTTACAGTTAGCCTAAGTGATATAATGAAAGATATTTTATAAAAATATTGGTTTATATACATGATCAAATCTCATATATTCTTCAACTAGAAATGTAACAACTCATAAGACAAAATAATAAAAACATTTAATCAAACATTTCATTGAGAAAATCTACCCTATTTTCTTCTATTTACATATCATTCATAGAGACATTATATCTATAATTATCAATTATTGAAAGACCACTTCATGAGACATACTTTCCAACTTACAAGATAGGTCATTATTGTACTTGATTTTCACATGTTGCATCCTTGTTTACACACAAAAAAACACATAGGGGTGAAATACATAAGTATGAGGCACTCTTAGGAGTACTAGCTATGTATGAGTAATGAACCCAAAAAGTAACAAAAATAAGAAAACTACCAAAAGGCCATCATTTTGAAACAATACTCAGACTTGATTCATGTAGACTGATTGAAATAATTACAAAACCAAACCATGATTAAATAAGCCAAAAGTCACAAATTATGTTTTACATGCAAAATTCAAAAAAAAACTAAAATATAAAAAAAATTACTATTTTTAAAAACTCTCGAAATAGCCCAAAAATATCTCAAAATATCTAGAAAACTACAATTAGACTATGGGAGGAAATTCAACAGAATTTTATGTTTTGGTTTAAAAATATACAATTTCTAAAAATAGAAAAAAACTCAAAAAAATAATAAAATTTATAATTGTGGACCCTCAAATGATCATGTATAGCCTCCAAAAAATATCAAAAATATTTTAGGGTAGTAGAATGCCCTAATATAGAAACAAACATTCCAATGCAATAGTTTTGGCAAGTGGAAGAGCTCAAACAGAGTTAAGAGTGAAAAGTTATGGCCTCCAAAAGGTTGGCCTATTTTTTTTACATTTCTGCCCTCTGGTTGAAAACAACTCAGCTCCTTCGAGTTTCACTAATTGTACTTCTATGATTTTTTTATCAATCTTCTTCAACTCCCATTCTATAATCCAAGTGTTGTCTTCTTGCTTCAATCCTTCCCACTACACCAAATACCTATTATAATTACCTTGTCTTGTGTTCGCTATCTTCATATCCAAAACTTGCACTATTTTTTCTTTCTTCTTTGGAACTTGATGCTCCCAATTTACTTCTTCATCTTCATCATCTTTAACATCTTCCCTAAACTTTGTACATTTTATTTTGATTTTTTAATACAACATTCACGAAGCTTAGACTTTAGTTAATTGTTTTTCAAAGTGGCTTCCGTCTATTCCCTGCACCTTACCATCACCACACCCCAAATTGTTACAGATATACATTTGTTCTAAGTATTGAATGTCAGTTCAAAATTTTCATTGTGATTTTGTTGGCAAAAAGAAGTGACTACTAAAGACACAAATGAAACTTGCAATGCCAAGAAAAAAATGATTGAGAAACTCAAACAATTTTTTTTTCCCCTGAAGCTCCTAAGAAAGAGAACTACCTATTCTACCATCAACCCTACGTATCTTGTCCCTAGTGTATGTCCACCTTCTATCTTGAGCTAAGGCACATGCCACACATTTTAACCCCATTTAAGGTACCTTTTACACTATTTTATATTTGTGACTTTTTGTTAATAGTGTGTTTTAACCGAATTTTAATGATTTTTCTTAATTTTTAAAGGGTTCTTAAAAAAGAGGAAATTTTCTAATTTTTTAATGAAAAATCACCAAACTTTATGACATAATTTTTATGGATCTTTTTCATTAGTCTCAATTTAATAAATTTTGAAACATAAATCCATGTCATTATTATTTTATTTTTATTTATTTTAAAGTAACATAACTTTATTTCAAATATATATAAAAAGAGTGTGGAGGTTTTTATAAAATTACTCTTCAATTTAAATATACAAATTTTCGTATTATAAAGTTTGAAAAATAAATAATTTTTTTTATGTTACATAGAAAAATAAATATTTATTTATATTGTTTAATTAAAAATAAATTAAAAATCAACATTCATTATAAGCATTATTTTATAATATTGAATTTGTTTTGTTTATAATAAAAAATGATAAATTTAATTGCTTAAAACAATGGCATTTATAAATGAAATCAAGAATACATTAAATCCTTAATGTGGGTATAGTGTCTTTACATTCTTCCACCATAAAGAGGACCAATTGAGGTGAACAATGGGGACATATTCTATACATTCTTAAATGAATGAGTAATTATAGGCTATATAGTGAAATTATAAAGTAGAGAGAATAATAAAAACAAAAATTATCAAGATAAATAAAATTACTATAGATTGAGATTTTGAAACAACACTTAAAATTGATTCATTTTAAATGATTTGAAATAATTACAAATCTAAATAATGTTTAAATAAGTTTGAAATGGGAAATTAGAGTATAGATGCAAAATTCCAAACAAACTAAATTCTAAAAAAATTGTCTATCTTTAACAATTACTATTTATAGTGATTTTTACATGCAAGCCCATGTAGCTCTAAAAAACATTCAAAATATTCTAAATAGTATATTAGACTATGGGACAAAATTCAACTGAAGTTAACATTCAATACTAAAAATATACAATTTTTAAAAATAAAAAAATATTGAAAAAATAATTAAATTACAATTTTGGACCCTCAGATGATCATGTATGACCTCCGAAAAATATTGAAAATATACCTAAGCAGGTATATCTTATTAGAAAAACAATCAGATTTTTGAGAAGGTCACTTCAACATGTGGAAGAGCTCAAATGAAGCTACTGGGTAAAAATTATGACCTCCACAGGGTTAGCCTATTTTTTCTGCATCAGAAAAATATGTCTAAAAGTTTTTAAAAGAATTTGATGGAATTGATAGATACTTTTAAAATTTTCAGATCATTTAATTTTATTTAGAAACAATTTTTAGATCTATATTTTTTAAATTAACATTTTTTAAAATAAAAATAATTTAAAAAATAAAATAAAATAAATTTTTTATATAAAATAAAAACCACTCATTTTCTACTAATTAATTTTAAATTGATGGTAAAAAGATTGAATTTTTAAAAATCTATTTAACATTTTAAATGATAATTTTAGTAGTATTTTAATTGAATAGAAATATAAATTATTATTTTTATATATAATTTTAAAAGAAGTTATATAAAAAAATTTAACTGTTGGATCACATCGGATGAAAAGGTATTTATAAGTGGAAAACTTAAAAAAATAAAGCAAGATCTGGAAAGAGATATGCCTTAAAATATTGCATTGCGGGACATCGCACTCAAAGTTGACTGCCATTCTCAGCGTGCTCGTTTCTTAAAAGTCCAAAAAAATTTATTCAATGCCAGCGCACTCAAAGTTGATTACCAGACTTTAACAAAAGTAGATTTTGAACTACTCCTTTAACGTTTTCAATATATTAATTATACAGGAAATACAAGGACATTGTAAGCTTTCAAGAACGTGTTCTCTAGAAGTTGTATTTTTATTTATAATAGTGAAAGGATTTAAAATTTAAAGTTAAAAATATTATCTGCATTTCACATTATTACATTCATTTTTTTCACTTTTTATTTATTAATATAATTATATTAACACCATTAAAATCAATATAAACAAAAACACTTCAATTACATTACTTAATATATGTGTAATTTAATGGTAACACACAATTAAATTATATAATATGTTAAAAATATCAAATAAAAAATAATTGAAAAATTATATTAAAAAATAAATATTAGCACATTAAAATATATTCAAAAATCAATCTCTATCAAATTATTAAAAGTTGTAATGTAATTAATATAGATAATAATAAGTAATAACTATTACACCAAATTAAAAAATCTCTATATTAAACTTAATTCATCCATTTTACTAACAAATTATAAAAAATTGTAGTTTATTTAATATAAATAATAAAAATTTAATTAATATGGATAATAGTAAGTCATAATTACTACGGCAAATAAAATATATATGTATTGTACTACATCCATGTTGCACCTAAACCTGCCCTTGAATCAATTTTCAAACAAGAATCCTGATTGTTTCTTAACTGACTTAATAATAAAGTCCAATTAGAGACGTGGCCAATAAGTACCTGTAAGATAGAGAAAAAGAGATGACATGATTAATTTGGGACTGATAAAAATGAAATCATTAATGCTTTTCCACACATGCCTCCCATTTGAAATTTTGTGCGCAGGAAGGCCACTTTCAAGTGGATGAAAATATTTCTAAAATAATTTTTTTTTAAACAACTGTAGCAGGTTTGGTTCTCTGTGTCGGCAAAATACTGTTATACGGAACCTGGCAAAGGGCATTTATAGAAACATGGCAACCAAATTTATATAGTTTGTTTTGGCACAAGGGAGAGTGGGAGTTAATTCAGAGGAATAACGACACACATGAAATATTGGCAAAAGTAGAAAGGAAACAGTGAAAAAAATATAGGCGGCATGAGTCCTAGCACGGTCTTTCACTTTAAACAGCCATATTATGACTAATTCAGTAATTTTTCCTATAGAAAATTCATGGTTCTGTCATTCGGTGTTGGCAATTGCTTTCTTCCACGATTGGTAAGGATCAAAGTCGGTATTACAAGGTTGAATACGCGAGTCAGGTTTTAGTTTATATATATATTTTTTAATTCTAAAAATTTATAAAAAATAAATTACATAATGATTATTTGGTTGTTTGATGAATATGTTTACGTTTTGGGCCTCTCACTCTTTTTTCTTATTACTTCATAAATTTAAAGAAATATAATTCAAATGTCTTTACTCTAAATTACATATACTTATTTAGCATAGATTGAAATTTCTGGTATAAATTTATAATGATCGATCAGATTAAAAATATATCTATAATACATTGTATGTTAAGTGGGTCATTTATTTTATGATTATTAGTATGTGTGTATATATAAATAATATAATATAATGTTTTATTAAAGTAATTATTTATAATATTTAAATAGATAAATTAAAAACACAATAAATGCTGGAAATATAAATATTAAGAGGATAGTAAAAATAATGAATCATAATAATAAGAGAAGAATAGAACATATTTACATA
>JARHVA010007220.1:652500-730974 GCA_037957365.1 Torreya grandis
AAAAGGTTCATTTGAGATATTTGGTGGGTTCTAAGGTGAGAAGGCATACGTGAAACCTCTATTGAAATTATAGGATAGCATAAATCTATTTTGAGGACTGGAGGTTATTCGCATTCTAGTTTACAAGTTCGAGTCTCTATTTTTGTTATTTCATTATTCCTAGTTACATATGGTTGTTTTAACCATGTTTAAAGTAGTTTGAAGTGTATAATAAGTGAAAATCAATCTTTTATGAAAGCTAATGAAAATTATATCTGTGAATGCCATGTTTGGATATAGCTTGTAAATTTGTTAAATTAGATAGCAGAAGGGGAGTGATTTGCTTCACCCATAGGATATTTTTATACATAAAACTTGTATAGGTCAGTTATTATGTTTTACCTCATTTTAATGCTTCATGTTCATGTTATGTATTATTAGCAGAGGTTTCTGGAAAACTTCAAAACATGACAATTACATGGATAACTTATTTAGTTAATAAAAAAACATAATATTAGTTGGAAATTTAGATTGAATTATGGCATTAAAGATTAAGTCATGATTATTATATGAATCCATAAAAAATTAATGTATAGAAAATAGTCGACATAAAAATACATGAATAATAGATTGAAACATCCATAATACTAATTGTGCATAGATCACAAGTAATATAAATATAGGAAAACCATTTAGAACATTGTATTAATCTCTATCAGACATATGGAACCAATCTCAATTACAACTAGGCATTATTTATAAGATTTTACATAGTATTATCTCTTCATATTTCAAACTTTTACTAATCTGAAAAGAAATGACTCTTCACATTATGAGATCAACTATGACTTTATAAAAATTCAAATACTTATAAAAGAAACTATAAATGATAAAATAGATCAATTCACACATGCTCCTAATTTAGACTTTGTGATTTTAGTTATCCCTTTTCTTCATCTAACATTTTCATGTAATTAATTTATTGTCTCATCCCAAGGTGAGATCCAAATACTTTGATATATGGTTGAAGGAATGGATTAGAAATAAGAGTCACAGTTATCACTCTAGGTGTCATTTACTGATTTTCCCCTTTTGCACACTACTTATCCACCCTTTTTGGTTTTCAAGTATGTAGTGTACTATCCTACCACCCTTTCTCATATTCAATATATTAACATAACCAGGTGGCCTCCATTTATGGATTTTTAACTAGCCTATACCTTCTTCTAATGTTTAAGTTTATCTTATAAAACTAGAGAAAAATACAAAATTAGAGTGTGTAATACCTATTGGGAAAATGATGGCATGATTTGAAGTGGATGCATAATAAGCTAATGTAATGTTGGTTATGGTTGTTCTAAGGAAAAATCACTTGGTTATGCATAATTTGTTGATGGGATTTGTTATTTTTGGATTTCTGCTTTGGGAATCATGGCTATTTTTCTACTATGGGATCCGATGAAGTTTCTAAGTTGGAATTAATTGAGGATCATCCACATATTGAGTAATAGAAGGATCAATCTGTGAAATATATTTATTAAACATCTTTTAATCTAGTAGGACAAGCTACACCATAGAGAGAATTAGACATGGTGGGATCTGGATTACCATCAAGTTTTGCACATCTTCATCTTTCATGATGTTAATGAGTGATTTAGCATTCGATGCCTTGAAGTGAATATATAAAACTAACTCATCCAATTGATTTTCATTCCTTGGAGATTTTAGGACAAAAAATGTAGTGTATAGAGATTCATTATGCCAAACATGAATTTTTTACATGTTATCATCCTTTAAATTCAATAATTTCTTGACAGCATTTCTCATCACATCAAAAGTACTAATTTTATTATCCATTAAAGGTTTGGTTTTATCTATGATTATGAAATGTAGTTGAGTAGTAGCCAATGAAATATTAAGGTTTTGTTTCCAAATCAATATCCCTTCTACAATTTCTTATGCTTGCTACATAGCAGTTTCCAAAACATAGTCATATTCGTTAAGCAATTCATGGATTACCTCCATCTCTGAGTATATGCTTTTCCCCTATGTTTGTAATGCTTGCATTTGTTTCATAGCTATCCAGTCCTTTTTAATCTGATTCAACAAAGTTGTGAGTTTTTTTCTTTCAACATCACTTCATCACCTAAGAGTTTTGTAGTTTGTGATGGGAAACTGTTATTAATTATCTGGTGCACATTGGTAAGCTAATGAATCAACTCTTAATTGTCACCTTGTATATAAAATAAATTCTTGTTCTAAGGTTGAAGACTTTTATGAAATGGAGTCCTCAAATGCAGTTTCGCCTTAAATAAATTTGGTCAACGATAATTAGATAACATATAGAAATGTTTTTTCAAGTGCAGTGGTAAAAAGTGTTATGGATATGATTGGAAGCATTATAAGAGCTAACATGAACTGAGATCAAGAAAGAGAAAAAGTGCCACATTTGGTGGATGATATGGGACCATCCCATAGCCATTTGCTAGTCATTTTAGGTTTTCAATGCCAAGCTTCCTCCTACACACCTTCTTGTGTCACCAGCTTGTGTTTTTTTACACAATTTACTTATTCATTGTCTTTAGTTTATTTTTACTTTCTAGCTTGAGCCTCAGCTTTAGCCTTAGCCCTATCATCTCAGTCAACTTGGTGTTTGAATTGCACCTTAGCATTAAATTTAACTTTAGATTTAGACTTGGATTTGGCTTTAACCTCAGTGTTAACTTTGGCTTCAACCTTATTCATAGCTTTGGCCTTAGCTTCAGCTTTATGCTTTTTCTTGGTTACTCTTTATTCAGTTGTGCACTTGGTTTGTCCATATTTAATACATCTCCTTCTGAGACTTTACTTGATATGTCAATTCCTCTAGATTTTGTTGTGCATCATGTGATTATTAATATATTTGGACTGCTTCTTCTTGCTCATTTTTATTTGTATATACTTCTTCATCTCATTTATTTTTTACCTTTGATTCATAAACTTTCTTTTTTCTATCCTTTAATTTTTATACTTACTTACAACGTGTCTTATGCATAGATTATTATTGGCATTATTTTTCTTATGCAACAACCTATTGCTTCCATTATTGTTCCTCTATTGTTGCCTAATTATTTGATTATATTTTCTTGCACTTTTTCTCTTACTTTCTCTATTTATTCTCGACCTTGTTCTTCTCCTCCTTTGGGTCCTCTAGTACTCGCATAGTTTCTTTTTATGGCTCTAGTTGTAATAATTTATTTTTTTAGGTTCTTAAATAGGTGTTGGAAAATCTAGTATCATAATATTTTATTGTGAATCTTCTAAACATTAGGATTCAATGACTATAATCTTCCATGTATTTTGATTCTCTATATAATTAGGAGGGGTATTAGGACTCATCTTCTATTTCTTGATAGCCTAGCCTTAAGGTTGTGATTAAGTTTTTTATATTTATTGTGTTCCCCTCTCTTTTTATTATTTTTCAAAAGATACCATTCTTTATTTTAATATTTTATATGTCCTTATTGAAGGATGAGTCATTGGTTTATGCATCAAAGATAGATGTAGAATCTATTTTTCAATAGATTATCCCATAGTTGGATCTTTGTTGAATATTTTAGTTGCTTCTTAGCCTATAGTTTTAATAATAATAGAGGGTGAAGGTTGTGTGAAGTCAACCCAAAGGTCTTATGTTATCTTTTTAGGTACTTGACACATGTGCAATACTTTCCAAAAGAATAAATCCTTTTCTTATTTTTGCTAATAGAGATCATCGATAACATCTTCTAGTATAGACTTCTAGATTTTGTGCTCATCGACTCCCATTGATGGTATGTTATATTCAACAATGATTTTTTGGATATTTGGGTTTCCTAGATGGGAATTATCCTCTTGATTTTTCATCTTGGTGTTGGTGGTGAGGCTCTCCTTGTTGGTTCCTTTCATTTACCTTTATCTAGATATGTTAGAGCTATTGTCATTTGTAATGGAACCTACAATTGCATTTTTTATTTCCCTTATGCTTGTCTAGGCATGGGTTTTTTTTCCTTATTGAGGGATGAAATGCAGAGTTTGTACCTTCCTTGTAGTTAGATATTTCTACCTCTAAATGTTTAGTCATGCATCCAACAATATGATGGAAAAATGGAATTTTAGTAGCAATTAGTGTTGATAACTTGAGTACATTGATCTAGATGACATTGTGTAGTCTTATAATTGATGCATGTTATCCTAGATATTGTATCTCATCTTGGGGTATTCCTGGATGTCACCTAATCAAGGTTAGAGACTTAATCCACCACATGTTGATCTACCCTAGCTTCTAATATTATTTCCAAACTTTGGTCCATGCAATATTTGTGAGTGTGGTAGTAGGCAAAAACTATATATCTAAGTTGACTGAACCTTCTGATAATTTCCATTATGTGAAATAAATAAGTAAGACCAATAATTATGATTAGAATATTTGGGAGGTACCTCCGTGTTTATTCTTTGGTAGTTATCTCCAAGGCTAAAAATAAGTGACATTTAAAGTCTTGATGCAAGAATATCATATCAAATACATACATGCAAACACACACACACACACACACACACACACACACACACACACACACACACACACACACACACACACACACACACACACACACACACACACACACACACACACACACACACACACACACACACAACTTGAGTACATTGATCTAGATGACGTTGTGTAGTCTTATAACTGATGCATGTTATCCTAGATATTGTATCACATCTTGGGGTATTCTTGGGTACTACCTAATCAAGGTTAGAGACTCAATCCACCACATGTTGATCTACCCCAGTTTATAATATTATTTCCACACTTTGGTCCATGCAAAATTTGTGAGTGTGGTAGTAGGCTAAAACTATATATCTAATTTGATTGAACTTTCTGATAATTTCCACTATGTGAAATAAAGAAGTAAGACCATGAACTATGATTAGAATGTTTTGGAGGTACCTCCATGTTTATTCTTTTGTAGTTATCTCCAAGGCTAAAACTAAGGGACATTTAATGTCTTGATGCAAGCTTGTGTGTGTGTGTGTGTGTGTGTGTGTGTGTGTGTGTGTGTGTGTGTGTGTGTACTAAAAATGATGGACATACACTAAAACATCATATATATGTATGTATGTATGTATGTATTAAATTAATTGGTATTACTTGACCTTTTAATATATGTCTCCCCAATGTTTGGATGAATTGGTAGAGCGGTGGACTTGAGCTAAGAGGACTATTACTCATGCCATAGTATGAGAAGTGATAAATATTTTTACACACCAAGATAAATGAATATCCCCTTTATTGTACATACATATAAGAGGAAGAATTACCTCATTGAGTTGTTTGAATGTGGGTAGCTTGATCAGTCTTTTAGTGTCTCAGCCTTGTAGTACATGTGGGATCGCTAGGATTCATACTTATGTAAATTATTTCATCCCAAGGTACCTCCATGTTTATTCTTTGGTAGTTATCTCCAAGGAAAAAAATAAGGGACATTTAATGTCTTGATGGAAGCATATCATATATATATATATATATATATATATATATATATATATATATATATATATATATATATATATATATATATATATATATATATATATATATATATATATATCCCTTTTGGTTATTTTCTTAGCTTATTTTATAGTTTTCCAAATCTATTTTTAATGCACTCAACCAGAATATGCACTAAAGCATCATCTATTAAATTAATTGGTATAACTTGACCTTTTAATATATGTCTCCCCAATATTTAGATGAATTGGTAGAGTGGTGGACTTGAGATAAGAGGACTATTGCTCATGCCATAGTATGAGCATTGATAAATATTTTTACACACCAAGATAAATGAATATCCCCTTTATTTTGCATACATATTAGAGGAAGAATTACCTCATTGAGTTGTCTGAATGTGGGTAGCTTGATCAGTCTTTTAGCATCTGAGCCTTGTAGTAGATGTGGGATCACTAGGACTCATACTTATGTAAATTATTTCATCCCAAGAGTAAACACAATAGATTTATCTTGATAAATTAAGTGTAAGTGTTTTAAGTCATTATAATTAGTTTGTTGGATCCCTAGCCCAATCCCCTTTTCATATTTTTATGAATCTGAGAGAGGAATCGATAATTGATCTTTTTCATCGTTGTTGTGTTATCCTTGGTTGAATACATAATTTTCTTATTCCAGATTTGGTCCGCAACTTATACACAAGGAGATTTTTTGAAAGAATATTATAAAGTTCACTTATTGGAAGAAGTATGTAATGTCTTTATGTTAGCTATTCCCTTTATTATATAGTCTTTCATGACCAATTTTATTGAGTCAACTAATTTAAATGTGTTTGTTAGTTGTGCATTAATTTTCTCACAAAAATTACTTGCACTTGAATTTTATTTGATATGGCAGTGAGTGTTTTACATCTAGACCCTTTAATTCATTTGTCGGTAATTATATGATGTGACAAGATATCTTTTCATTTATTTCAATTATTTTATGACCTCATATGTCATTTTTTCATGCAGTCTACTTCAATAAAGATGCAATATACTCAAGTGCCTTTTCATTAACATTATTAAATGACTGCTATCTATTCTTTCATTGTAAATATATTATCAACACCATCTTCCTAGACTTAATTTATGACAATGATATAGTTTTTTATGCCTATCTTTGGGGTACCATAGGAATCAGTCATAGTTTGTGATGCTCATTCTTTAAGCTTCATTATGATGTGTTGTGATATAAATATTACATTTTATAAACACCCTAACCCTAATAAAACCAAAAAAAACCTAAAATAACATTTAACAAAAACCATAATCTACATGGTGATACTCAGTACCCTCTCTTTTTAGTAGCAATAATGATGGAGTCTAATAATGGTAAGGCTTAAGCATATAACCATTAAAACATACTATAAATATGGTTTGATATAAATCTAATAACACATTGGTTCCCTATTTTGAGACTTCTTAAAAAATGTAGGGTTCCTTCCATCTACTTTATATTTGTTATGGAAATGGCTTAAACTTAATATCATACAATAATACCACTTACTCTAGATGAAATTTATGAGATCCTATGTTGTACTTGTGCCATGACTTTAACTTAATTTATGGATTTGTTGCATCTATTGTGCACTTTATTGAATGTCTTTTATTCTAACCAACTCTATTTATCTTTGGTTTAGATAATCTTGGTCACCTAGCCTCATAACCATTGTACTGCATAGACTTAGAATACTGTAAGTAATACGCATTAATACCTCAATAATAATGACAAGATAGAAGGGAGTGAAACTTGTGACACACTTTTAATTTGTTCTCTCTGCCCAAAGAATCATAAGAATGCTATTATCCCAATCTTCCTTTTTCATATTACATATCTTAGTTAACATTTTTATGAATACTTTGTTCGATGCTTCACATTTTCCATTTGATGGACGGTGATAAGATGTGCTCTTGAGGTGTAAAATCATAAACTCCTTAGTGAGATTCTTGATATTGTTGAAGAAATGCATTCCTCTATCTCTAACAAACTTGTTTGGGCATCTAAATATTGTAATAATATTTTCATACAAGAATTTAGTAGTGTCTTTTGCACTACATCTTTGCGTTGCAATAGATTAACCCCATTTTTTAAATTAATATGACAGAGTAATAATATACTCCACATGAATTCATTTTCTTGAGTGACTTATATGTCTGACAAAATTAACTCTCTATTGTTTAAATGGTTGGTATGCAATCATTGGTACCAAACACATATTGTCACACTAATTTGGCTTTCCCATTCACTGACACAACATTTCTTGGCTACCTTTTGTGCATCCTAAAACAATTTTTACCACTAAATACCACTCTATAATATTTATATTCCAATGGTTTCACCTACAAAGTGACCCCCTATAAATTCATAATGTGCTTATGGATGAAGTTGTGGTCATTCATGCTCTAATGTTAATATGCATAGCACATCTTTTTTCCTAATATTTTACATAAATATGTTAATGAGATTATATGGGATACATTGGATGATAATTTTTTTATCCCTTTTCATATAATACACATGGAAAGTACATTGCTCCAAAAAAATTGTCAATGTCGAACATATGTTTTAGACTATAATAGCCAAGAATAAGTGTGCATATGGGGACTCATCCTCTATTTCTTCTGGTTCTTCACCATTTTTTAGTCTAATCAAATGATTTTGTTTGACATTTTCATGACCTAGTTTTAAATTTATTTTGAATTGAAACACTTTAAATAACATAAGCCATTAATAAATTCATCCTACCAATATTGGATTATTAACTAGCTATCATAATGCCTAGTGGTTAGTAGCAATCTCAAATGTTTTATCCAAATAGATAGTGTTGAAACTTTTACAATGTAAACATCATATCTAACTCTTCTCTTTCTGTAGTGGTATTGTTATTTTCTAAATATGATAGATTCCTCCTAGAAAAATGTATAGTGTGATCTATCTCACCATCCCTTAGATGCACTAAGATAACTCCCACTGCAATAACAAAATCATCCATATGTATGTGCAATGGATTCTTCAAGTCAAGAAAAAATAAAATAGGTAAGATTCCTGTCCTTTGTTTTAAAATCATAAATATTGCTTGGTATTCTAAGGTTCATTCAAATTTTGTATCTTTCTATAGAAGTTTTTCCATTGGATAAATTTTGTTGCATATCTTTTCATAAAATTTCTATAGTATCCCATACGACTTGTAAACATATACATTTGTATGGAGTTAATCAATGTTGGCATCGTATTATTACATTGGTCTTACATTAGTCAACCAGAATGCTATAAATACATACAAGATGGCCCATAAGAGCACCAATAGGTGCGAAAAACAAGTAATTCATTAAATTCAAAGTAATAAAAAAAGTTGAAGACCATTCTAACATTAGTCATAGTTTTGACATATGTTATTTTTATAGATAAAATAAAACACAATCATCTAAATATACTTCTATGAAATCATGAACGAAGTCCATAAATACAATTACTATAGATCTATAGAAAATTGGTAGTGGATTTTTTAAACCAAAAGGCATTACCTTATATGTGAATGATCCCTATTTATTTGGAAAAGTAATCTTAGCTTGGTCCTCTTCTACAATAAGAATATTATGATACAAAATAAATCAATATTTGAATGATTACA
Source organism: Torreya grandis (assembly GCA_037957365.1). NCBI lineage: Eukaryota > Viridiplantae > Streptophyta > Pinopsida > Cupressales > Taxaceae > Torreya > Torreya grandis. The sequence continues at coordinate 661,686 of JARHVA010007220.1, forward strand.
CTTTATGACCTATGAATGGGTTAAATAATTTAACTGTGAATGATAGTAGAAATGGATAATTGATTAAGGCATTGTTGATTGTGTGATAGTCTCCAAAAAATTATATCTTCTCATATTTATTTGTTTGTATCACTATTAGACTCACCTAGTCTAATTTTTTAACTAGATAAAAGATTATTTCTTCTTAGATTCAATCTAGTTGAGCCTTTAATTTTAATTTAATGTTAGGGATTAGCCTATATGGGTGCTTCTTAATGGGTTCATCACACTCTTTCAACTCTGAATAATTCTCCCCTAATGACATATCTACACCTATTATTTCATAAAATTTGGTTAGGAAAAGATATTTATTGTCTCATATCAATTGCAATGCATCCTAGATTTGTTATTATCCCCGCTAATCTCCAATAATCACAAGCTTAGGGACTGACTTTGTTTCTATGTTTTTATCAAAATTTTTGAGAGGTTCTTGATACACTTTGTTTGATGAATTGGGTGAATCCTCTTACAAAGTGAGGTCTCATTCCCATTATAGAATGTTTATGTTATGTTTTATATCTTATTCAAGTTGTTATATACTTTGGTTTACTATTGGTTTGGCTTCCCTCTCTGGTTCAAATAATCCTTGACAATCCTAATCGATGTCAGTATTGCTAAATTCTTATAGCATTTATGTTATTGTATTACAAGGATTAATAAGAGCGCATTCTTGTTGTGTTACCCTATAATTTTGAAGCACTAGATGCAAATCATGAGATACTTTTATTTGTGATGATGAATCTATTTTAGTTTTTAAATCTTTGAATCATCCATGATAGAAATATTTTACGTTTATATAATGCATTGTGCACTAATGTGTTGTCATATTCAAACAAAAAATTCTACATAAAATATTGTTACACTCATGCCCAGTGTTTGGTCTCTCTCCTATGGTCTTGATTCATGTACTAGGCCATTGGTAGAGGTCCTAGTGTGTGGATATAAATGTGCACCCAATACCTAATATCCACTCCTTGTCTAGACCATATATCTACACATTGATGAATTTGTAGCTTAAGACATTCACCTTCTCGAATGAACTACCATTCATATTTCACCATAGGTGATAAATGAAACCACATTCATAAATATTCACATGAATCCTCCTAATCTATCACTATATATCTATGTGCTACCCACCAAGTCATAACATTACCTTTTACTGCATATATACCTATATTAATTCTTTGATCCACCTTCAACACATGGTACTCTAACCTCAAAAAAAATGTATTAAGGTCCTTTGTCTCAAATAATTTAGGTAACTAACATTCGATGGTGAACACCATGTGCATAGGTCTTAGTTCATGATCTCCCCTTGCCTAGTTAAACATGTAAGTGTTTGAATCACCACTTATTAAGGATGTTATCTTCAAAGGTAAAACACCCTCTGGAGTAGGTTTAGTATTATCCATCATTGTTACACATTTATTATATAGGACATGAAGTTATAACCTTTTATTATATCACACTGATGGATAGGTACAAGGTTTGAGTTGAAAATGTGGTACTGGTGATTTTATTATTAATGGATTACAAGATAGTTATTTTGTTATCTTTGATTGGTCCAAGTTTGGGTTCAAAAATTGATACTTGGCAACTCACAATTCATTTTTCTATGTATTTGTTCTAACTTTAAACCAACCATTATCACCTTAAGCATATGGTGACTCTAGATCTTTGAGAATTATGCAAGGATTTTGTTATGCTTTATTCAAAGGGATGTCAACTAATTGTCTCCTTGATGACTATTTATTTGGTTACAGATTATGTTAAAAGTTATTATACCATCGTAATCCAATTTATTACTAATTAAGGCAAGGTAATGAGTCTTGATCATCTTCAAATCAATGACTTCAAAATTGACATGAAAACTTAGATTGGCCAGTCTAATCTCGACATCCTTGAGGTTATCAATTGGTTCTACCCACCCATAATCTATGAGGCTAAGGGTAATAGGAACATAACTTAAGTGTGGCCTACCAATAGCTTCCCATGTCAATGTTGAGATCATATTCACAGTACTCATAAAATCAATTATTTTACTAGGAATTTCTTAACTTGCAAGCTCAATATCCATGCAGAAGTTAACATCCCAAGGTAACCTAGTTTTCACATACTAGACAACCTTATATCTATGTTGCTTCTCTCATTGTGCAAACTCTACATTTTTTTGTAAGAGATTAGTGATATTCTATGATATATACTAATTGTGTAGTGTATTGGGTAAGTTAGATATGTTTTTTAAAGTGATTATAACTCCTTCTTGTTTCATTATTAATAAAACTTATCCATACATATACGCATAAATGGATATTATATATCCTTATGAAACATTTTACTATTATATATTTTGTATATATTGAGTTGGTTTATACATCAAATTCTTCTCCCTTATAGGAAAAAACCTATTGATTAGGCTAAAAAAATTAAATTCTTTATCTACTAAAATTTCCCAATGTGGAAATCATTATTATTTATGTTATTATATAGTAACTACCATGATAAATGCATTATCATTAGGTTACACATTGATCAGGTTTACATTGTAGACTGACCTATCCTTCTTTTCCTTCTCGAGCACTAGGTAGTGTTTTTTTATGTTGACCTTCCATTATGTAGTACCCATAGTAGGTGTCTTTCTATGGATTAGTAGGTTAATTCTTAACATAGTTATTGTATTTTACACATAAATAAAATTACATAAGTGGTTGGGATTAATGATTTCCATTATTGTGACCTCATTAATACCCTTTTTGGTGTCCTTCCTTGTATCCTCCTTTGTAGCTATCTCTATTTTATTGGTATCCCCATCCTTGTGACTATTGTCCAATGTATCCTATTTATTAGTTTTATTGTGCATTTTAGCCTCCATATTGCTATTGAGGAAATCTTGGAACCTAATTAGATTTCTATGGTTCACATTATTCTTGGAGGATTGATATTGGTGTTTCAGGGAACATGGCATAAAGTTGACAAAAACCTCATGTTAGTATTATGGTGATAAATTTATCCACTGGGGAATTCCTTATGTCACACTTTCCATATCACATCGAAGCCTAGGATAACTTTCTTTGTAGTTATAAACTATTACGTAACAATTGTAAAGACATTCTTTGTAATATCTTTTTTTAGCTCCTACAAAGCTCTATAACTCCTCTCATCATTATTTGTCAAATTGAATTTTTTTAAATAAATACTCTATAATTTTAAAATATGTTGATATAAAATATGGCACTTTATAGTATCATGCCCAACTAATTTAAATATTTCAAAAAACTCTATTTTAAGTTTTAGAGAGTCATTATTGTGGTAGTATTCTTGACTACATTGTATACACCATAAGCCTAATTTAGTATTATTATTATTGTGCACCTTACCTATTCTTCCCATAATTTAAATGTCTAGTTTGGATTTTAGTTTATAACCCACTACTATATGGTTGCCATAATCTTAAATTTACTTAATGTGTAGAGTAATAGATCTAGAATGAGCGTTAGTCATAAATTTAGAATACATAATAATAAATATAATTACTGATTTCAGCCCTTTGATGAACCTAACACCCTTATCCTTCTCTTCTAATATTAAATCAATCTTATTCATAACATCATAAAATCTATGATTGTAGTCTTTGATCAATTATATAGGTTTTTGTCAAGTCTCTTTTAGGTATTGAATAGTTTAACTTGTATATTTATTCACCTTAAAATCTACTACTAATATATCCTTAACTTACGCAAGATCAAAAGTGTTGAAAATTCTTTTAAAAATTAACATTAAGGGTCAACCTAAGAAAGACCCTACAAGATTGAATTTCTTAAAATCATGAAATATTACCCACTTAACATTCCATTTCATAACAAAATTTACCATGTATTTATCATGATCTGTAGACCCATCATATTGCATTAATTAAATAAACATGGCAACAGAGTGACATAGTTGTCACACTTGAAGTTACTAATAATATTTTATGCACAATGTTAACTATGACTATAGGTGTCTATGCACTAATGACTAAGACTATATGTGGTTTCACACTATTGATTCTGCCTGAGGAATTATTTTCACTAGTATTTTTAGGTGTCTTAAAAAGGAATATCCAAATTCTTCTATCCTCTTCTTATTTAATGTTAAATTTGTATTCACACTTAGCTTACCAAACTTATATATAAAGGAATCAAACCAATTTTTATCTACCTCTTATCTTACACTTCTTCTCCTAAGTGATATATTTGGATGGGGAGATGCAAACACTTAAAGTGAATAATATTTATTTTTAACTTATTATAACTTTGAACATGAACCTACTATAGTTATACATTTGAATCTAATTTATTCCCAAGAATATTCCTTCCATTCCCAGGTCTAACCAATATCCCTTTCATTAACTACAATCTATTTCTATCTTCTTGTTGCTCTATTTCCAACCTACCTTCTTCTACTTTTTCCATGATCTCTATATCTTTCCTCCTTATTATTCATCAATCCATTCTACATACTCTATGGTTTCTTTACATTCAACATCTTTCACATTCTATCTATATATTTCCATCTCCAACATCTTCTAATCTATTCATAATTAATTATGGATTACTCACATTGTTTCATATTTTCTATTAATATAGTTCCTTTTCTAATCCTGAAATTTTATTCTTGCTCTAGATCTCCTCCTTCTATATATTATATGTTTAAGTTCGACTTTCTCTACTCAGCTTTATATCATTCATCATATCCATTATGAGACCCCTTATAATAGTTCTCAAAATGACTACTAAATCTTAGTAGGAGTAGGCACCATGTACTTTTCCACAACTAATATTTTTATCAAAGTATGTAGTCATTGAAGAAACTTGTCATGGATTCCTTTGATAAATAGGTCTTATATAGATTCAAAATCCAAATAATTTTGCATAATAAATTTTATGATATAGCCATCAATTGTAGTATTGGTCCAAAATACCATAACATAACTCCAATCAATATCTACACTTTTTAATCTCTCTAACTTTTCTTTTGTCAAGAATATACACTCTTTTCTTCTTAGATAATAATAATAATAATAATAATAATAATAATAACAATAATAATAATAATAATAATAATAATAATAATAATAATAATAATAATAATAATAATAATAATAATAATAATAATAATAATCTAGTATTGACAACCATGCAGTTAGCAATCCAAGTAATTTAAACTAAAAAATTTCATAAACCTCTTTGTACATATGTTTTTAAATAACTTTTTCCATAGTCATTTTATTCTCTCTTGTTCCTCTGTAATGTTCTATATTCTTTCATCCAACTATCTTTCCAAATCTCTCTATCCTGGTAATAATCTCAACATATTTCAAAAAGTTCCATGCTCATCACATCATTATTAGTACAAGTTCCTAGGAAGTACTAAAATATGCTAATTACAGGGATAACATACATAATTAATAAAAAACTAGGATAGTAATAAATAATTTAAACTAAATGATGTCATTAAAGACTACGTCACATTTATTATATTAAGACATACAAAATTTATACATATAGAATAGTTGGCATAAACATATATGAATAATAGATTAAAATATCCATTATACTCACTCTGAATAGATCATAAATTAAATAAATATAGAAAAACCATTTATAATATTGAGTTAATATCTATCACACATACAAAATCATTCTCAATCACAACTAGACATTATTTATAAGATTTTAAACAATGTTATCTCCTTAGCTTCTAACCTTTTGCTATGCCAAAAATAAATGACTCATCGTATTTTGAGATCAAATATTATTCTGTCAAGGTTGAATACATCCAAAAAATAATTCAAATTATAAAATATATCAATTCGCATTTGTGTTCATCTACTATACTTTATGATTTTAGTTTTCCTTGTTCTTCACCCAAAATGTATGTTGTAATCCAATTATGATATGCATTTTTATCTATTTTATTATTTTTAGTAGCCTAAAAAATAAAATTTGAATCATTTGTTCATATAGGATTTAAATGATACATGTTGGTGAGGCTTGGTGTGGAATATACACCTACTTTATTTATCGTATTAGTGTTATATATAATTCAATTTCAATTTTTTTGATTTTGTGTTGTTTTGTATGTTTACATTATTGAATATTTATGTTTGTATAAAAAGTAGTGTTAGTTTTCAAGTTATATTACTTCACTTTGAATAAGACATTTCCATAGTAATGTAGAAGTAATAAATCATAATTATATAATGTTTTTATAAAGAATAATAATATCATTGCCAAAAAACAAAATATTAACATTGAAAATAAGTAATGAAAATGCCTAAAGGAACATTTTTATCATGAAAAGTAAGCAAACTATAAATGTGAGACAAGATACGTGACAAGTGAGGAAATCATAAAATTAACAAAATCTCCACAATCTATTAAAATAAATAAAAAATGTTCAACTCGAAGTATTTATAAATTATAATCTATGTTAGAGAGAGAGAGAGAGAGAGAGAGAGAGAGAGAGAGAGAGAGAGAGAGAGAGAGAGAGAGAGAGAGAGAGAGAGAGAGAGAGAGAGAGAGAGAGAGAGAGAGAGAGAGAGAGAGAGAGAGAGAGAGAGAGAGAGAGAGAGAGAGAGAGAGAGAGAGAGAGAGAGAGAGAGAGAGAGAGAGAGAGAGAACCATATGCCAAAAGAGCATTACAATAATTCAAGAGTAGTATTATGGAACAAGGTAGTTGTGTCAAAAAGAGGAGGATAAGGATCTTTGAATAGATAAAGAGGAAGGATGATGTAGTTACAATAATCCCATCATGACCTCACATGGCCTTGTTGGTGTGTGACACATGCCTTATTTGTAAAGAGAGTGGGTGGAAGTGTGTGACATATGGGGGGAGGAGTTACTTATGGAAGTAACTCACAAATCCAACAAATGTATAAAATATATGAGAGCCACCTCAAAAATTTAGGTTAAATTTTAGTTATAATAATAATAAATTCACACATTAAAGAGACATAGAATAAATCTAAACAATCCGAAAAGACTAAAATAAGGTTAATATCTAACACTTCCTATTAGACTTAATTTAAGATTACAAAAGTGGATAAAACTTTTAACAAATAAGGAAGGGAGTTGAAGTTACATTAATCTACCCTTTAATAAGAAATTCATTTAAGAGGGACTACAAAATTTTGATAAAGGAATGGATATAAGTTGTCTCAGAAAGTCCCAATGATAAAGGTTTGATCATCAACAATCTCGAAGAATGCTCTACTGATAAGCTAGTGAATTAGTAATATAATAAAGAAAAATAATAGGGAAAAAGGTTTTATATGATCCCTCAAATCAAAAAATTCTAGTATTTTCCAAGATTTGGGACTAGCCGTAGTAGAGAGGGAGGCCCAAGTCTCCACTTGAAAACAAGAAAAATAATTTTTGGGCTCCCTAAAGCACCTAATTACAATATAAAGAAGGAACAAAGAGTCATCCAAACATTTTCCCCAAATAGAGAAGGAGAAACGTCTAGGTCCCCAAAGGATCTAGATCTAATAAATCTGAATTATAATTCTAATAGAGTCAAATGGGTTCATAAAATCCCTAAAAAATAGAATAGAGAGGCGTAAAACCAAGGCACTCAGGAAATATTCTATATAGAATCCTTTATTCATTATGGAGATGGAATCTATAGGGGATTCATGGATCAATCTAAAGAAGGATTTCAACAAGAATCCACCAAATATTCCTTCATAATTTATAATTATAATGATTTTGATTAATTAATTTAGAGAAAAATATTATGGTGCCTAAGAATCATGAAGAATCTATTACATCTTAAACTAGTATTACAATGAAACATTGGGTGCCTTCTTAATAAAAGTAATAGTGACGACAACTAGGAACACTATTATGTTGCAACCATGGTTTAAATTGTTGTAAACCCTCTTCAACTTGTCAACCATTAGATATTTCACTAATATTGGTATAGGAGATAGCCTAGACAAAAGAAGCAAAGACTCAATTATAAAATGGAACTAAAACATATTAAATCGTAGGAGGTCTAGGTCTCTAACATAAAAAAGCCTTGATATATTCTATAATTTGACACATAATCAAGATCATAGGAACTAGATTAAAAATATTAAGGAACTTGAAAATTATTTATTTCTTATAAAAATGAAACACATAAAACTGAATTTTTCATTAAGCTAATAATAAACTAGGAATTATTAGTTACAACTAAAGCTGAAATCTGAAAGACAGGGTACATCATTTCATCAAAATAGAGCAACATCCAATCTAAGTTTAAATCATGAAAAAATAAAAGTGTCCTAATAAGGTTTTTATAACAAATATAATCTTGGAGGTTTTTATCCTAATTTTGTTGACCATGAGTCCAACTTCCCCCCCTACCCTCCCCCAGCCCACCTTGTTATTCCATCTAACCAAACACCAAAACCGGTTCAACACATCCCATGTTGTTTTGACTTATTTAGGTACCACATAATCTAGTAAAAAACCAATAAGTTTGTATTTATTTTACAGCTCCATGATTCTTTAATTAAGCAAGATAGGTATGGAACAAGATAATCATTTCATATATATCTCAAAAAAAAAAAAGTATCTTACTCTGAAACTAGAACCACCTTAATCTAGTTCTTCCTAGCCATATAAAGATAAAACCAATGTAAGGCCCTATCAAGATGGTGATCCCTCTTGAAAGAGATAGGTTTTCTATTCCAACCACTTTTCGAATGAATGAACCAAGGGTGCCACTAGAAAGAGATCCTAAGACTAGCTCTCATTACCACACCCTACAAAAAGGGATAAACTTGTGACTGAGTCAGATCTCAAAACCATAGAAGACTTTAGGAAAATCAAATTTTAGTGGCCTTTATCTATAAACCATGTGAAACCACCATATGTTAGTCTAACCAAGTGATTAGACTTTATCGAGAGAGAGCCATAACAAATCCATCGCTAGTTTAATAACAACCATCATTTTTTCTACCTAAATATGCAAAACCCAATAGAGTGGATAGTGGTAAGAGATCAAAATAATTCATATCATCATCCTCATCTCCATCTCCCTCGTCTTCCTCCACCTCTGCACCCACATTCAAACTTCTGCCCCTACTCCCTTACTTGATTGATATATGACGTTATTATTGTTGCTATAAAATAAATGTTAAATAAAATATCTATACATAGCACTCAACACTAGGGGAAGGATTAAAATTGGTATGTTAAATCCCATTCCTTAATAATACTCTCAATAAATAATATAAAAGGATTTTACCTTAGCTTCCCATTTATCAAAATCTCAATGAGAGATGGTTTCTCCACTCTATTGCTCAAACTTGGAGAAAGATATTTCAAACTATGTGAAGCTCTCTCTTTGAGAATAATCTTGATCATTATTTTGCTTTTCTATTTATCAAGGATTTATCTTCGTGTATGCCCTTATGTATTCCCATATTTTTCATCCACTATGTCCTTTTGATACCAATATTGAGATTGTTAAGTATTTGTTTTAGTTATGAAACAAACTTAAATAACCTGGGCATGGATCCATGATGTTTTAAAATCATTTTTGCCATTTATTTTCTTGGTGTGTAGGGTATTCCTATACTTTTATTTATATTTTCTTATTTGTTTCATTTATGTGTAGATTGGGAAAGTTTATCCCACATGTATAAGGATGTCATCTTGATGCCTTTCTTCCACATATTTTTTGGAAGTTGGTTCCATATACATAGTAGGAATGGGATTCATCTATTTTTCACCTATATATGTACCTCTTCACCAAATATTTTTTTAAGGTAATGTAATGCATGCCTATTTTTTAATACATAGTGCTCAATTTCTACTCTCATCTTGGTTTTAGTTATCAATAGAATTTATGTGTTTGATCAACCAATCCTTACTCTTTGACATCCTTATCATTACACTTATGTTACATGTTATTGATATTCTTGGTGCTGGTAATAAACATCAATTATTCCATTATTATTGATATTTGAATTATTGTGTTGATTACTATTTTTTATTCTTCTAGTTTGTGAGATAAAACATGTAGATCTGTCCTTTAACAATTATTTAGCATTATTATTTGCACGTACTAATATCGGGACAATCAAGTTTAGTTTTTCAGGTTTGAATTTTGGTTTTTTAACCTTCACCTTATGCCAAGAAAATTTCTTCATAGCTTCTCCATCCACCACTCAGCTAGTTTTTTCTCCCCAACCCTTTAGTCAGGGTTTATTATCACTATTTTGCAAATTTATTTTTTTTTATAAAATTGCCTATTCTTTTTCAAAGGACCCTCAAATTGTAAACAATATCTCAAAACCATTTTTAGATTTTAGTGCCTTGTTTCTATATTTTCATATTATTTAAATTTTTTTAAATTTACTTATGAATAATAAAATTATCATGTTACCGATGAGATGTGGGTGAGTTGGTAAAGTTATTTGGTTGCTACAAGCACCAACCATATTCAAATATTAGATGATGTTGGAGTGTGATTGTGGCCGATTGTTGTTATTGGGATGTTTGTGGTTGTTTATGATATTCTTGGACTAGTTGTGGCCATTGTTAGCAATTTTGGTACTTATGTACTTACGGATTTAGGCCCTTAATTGTGTCCCAGACTGGTTTGAGCTCTGGTTAAAAGTATATAAAGGTAAATATCTCAGCAAAATTGAATGTATCTAAAAAATTAAAGTTATAATTTTTTTACTGATCATGGTAATTCTTACAAATAAACATGTTTATAAAATCACCTTTGATAACTCATACTTTTCTAATACAATTTGTAATTTTAAGATAATACATGTAATTTTGTCAAATTAGTGGATTTGACATTATTAAATGGGAGACATAATCAAGGTAGGGAAAATATCTTTGAAATATTAAAAAGAGAGACTGTTTATTTGTTTTTTATTAAAAATCATATCATTATAATAGTGTATGAATATCTTTTGATTATTTGTTGTATTAAAACAATATTTTGTTGAGACATGTTGTTGTGGGAAAATATTAATGTAAAGATTATTATAATTGTTTTAGCATAACTTGTATTTTCACCTAAAAAATATGGAGTGCAATGTCTTATTCAGTAAGACGCTGAAGTCCCCCAAAATTTGAACAAATTTTATTCTTCTCCTTCTTAGACAATTTTACATACATTTTCTGTCATTACAGATGCATTATCGATAGAGTCCAACATCTTTATTAGATTATTTCACTTGTATAAAATGAGTTTCTCAATTTTACATCATAAGCACTAATTTATCATGGATATATGGTTGAGTTTGATGTTTAACATTGAGCATGCTATGTACTCAAAAACTTTAGGGGAGCTCATTGATGATTGTCATGGGGGGTTGTTATGAGCCCTACAATCTCTCTTATGTGCACATAGTTTTATTGACTTAAGTGTGTCATTTTGGTAACCACTATACTGATTGACCTTGTATTCTTAGATGCATTATCAATTGATCATGATGTCTACTCTCTTATAATGCATTCCCACTTGGGTAGTGATTTTCTGATTGAACTTATTTTGTGTCTTCCCTCAATCACATCTCACTGACTTGAGAGATACCAATGGATAAGGAGATTTGATTATACACCATAGGTTCTTCTTATAAAGAATAATTATGATTCATGAGAGATGTACATGGAATGTTTTCTCATGAAACAAGATCCTTTTTCATTTCCATATGGACCAATTCATGTTTCCATTGACCCTTGTCAATACAATGACTAGGCCAACTCCTGTGACTATGTCTATGGTAACTTATTAATGCACATTTCATGGAATCCATAACACCACGTGAAACACATAGAGTGTCCCTCCACTATTTGGATCACTTTTTAATTTATTTTAAAAGATATTACTATGATTTATATCACTCCTACTCATCTTATTATTGTCTCCACATATATAGTTATACTCTCACCTCCTAATTTGGAGGACTCTACTATTTTTTATGAGATTACACTTATTGAGAAAATTAATGACTCTTATATTCATTTAGATATTCATTACGTGGATTTGTGTGATTAGTTTATAGTCCCTTCTTAAATTTTGAGAGTTGTTGAGTTTTTATCTCCACTTCACATGGACATTATTTCAATAAATGTTCCATGTCCTTCCTTTGATATGTCTACTTCAATTGTATCATATTCAGTTCTTTTACATGATCTTGTCATATATTTACCAAACGTCATATTTAGACCATATTTGGAGATCTTTGTACTACTACCCTCACACTCCATTATGCAATGGGTAGACTTTTAGTGAACACATTTTTTTCATCCATTGATAATGGGAAAAAACATTGATTGATGCAGAAGGAGCTTCTACAGTCTATAAGAAGATAATCTCATTATCAACATTGATTATCTTACGAACTATACATGGAGTGTGGATTCTTCAACATTATCTTAGGGGGATGCATTAGGAAGGATGAGGGGGGGGGAGGGGCGGGGGGGGCCGGGGGGGGGGAGGGACGGTGGACGGGGTGCTGGGGTGGGGGGGGGGGAGGTAATGGGAAGGGTGTAAGGCTTCTATCCTTCTCTTCTTCTCTCTATTTTGGAAGGGAGTTTTTCCTATATATTTTCTCCTTTTATGATTTATATGAGAGTTTCCTTATAGAAAGATAACTCATCAGGCCTTACTGTTGAGACCCATTTCTTCTACCCACCTAAGCTATGTTTGTGGGTGGGGGAGGCTAGGGGGTAGAGAGAGGGAAGTGTTTGTGTGTAGGGTATTCCTACACTTCTATTTAGATTACTTAGTTGTGTGTACATTGGGTAAGTTTATTCCATACATATAAAGATATTAGCTTGATGTCTTTATTCCATTTATTTTGGGGGTGTTAGTCCCATATGCAGAGTATGGTTGGGAGTCATATATATATATACCTCTTCACCTAATCATTTATAAGGTAATGCAATGTAAGGGTATTTATAAATACATAGCTCGGCATTTTTAATTTCAATATTCAATATAATTCATGTGTTTGATCAAACAGTCTTCAATATTGTATGTCCTCATCATTGGACTAATATTACAATTTTCATTTGGTAGATTGCAATCTTTAGAGATTACCTTGTACTCCATATAAAATTCAAACAAATTTGACATAATTTTTTTAGTGTGAATTTATTTATCTAACTAGAAGGTAAGAAATTTGGTTATTTTCTCTAACTCTACAAATAACATTCAATTATCTACAAATAACAAGGCTGTGCTTATTTAATATGTATTTATATTATTCAAGTGGATGTCACCAAGGATTCACTAGAGCTGGCCCATCTATAAAATTTCATAGATTTTTGGGTCAATGATTCCTACATTGTTGCTCATTTGGTTTCCTCTTCACCTCAAATGGATAAAACTTCATGGGGAACGACCAATGAAGATATGTTCGTAATCCCATAGTCAAAATTGTCGATATTTACCACAACGGGACTTTATTCCTTCATCACATTGTGACAATTGGGCTCCCATTCATGTCATAACAAGTTCCAGTACTCACCCCTCGCCATATCTGTTTCATTGACCTGTATAGATGACACGGAAAAGGTGAACCACGACAACAATGAGTTAGTGAATTAATAAAACAATGCAAGCCGCAGTTAGTAACTCTTACTTGAGGGTAGTGACCTATGTTAGCATAGGCCTAAGTCTAGTTTATTTGAATATTATTCTTCATTATTGAAAATTGAGAAAATCCACGTATCACGCAAAGACAAAAGAAAAGCCATTTAGAAGCTATATATATTTATGAAGGAAGACAAATATATTTTATTTTCGAAATTATATAATGAAGCAAGAAAAACATTGTAAAGCGCGAATGAAATTAACAGGTATATGAATGAGAATGAATTCCATGGTCTCTCAGCGATGCAAGAGAACAACTTGGCCATTTTACAATGAATATTCCACTGTAGTTATTTTTCATCTTGTTTGTCTTTATTCGTGCGTTGTTTTTCTTGAATAAGCATCCTTTATTTGATTTCCATCACTGCCATTTAGCTTTCAAATCTTGTTCTGTTGGCAGCAGCGAAAAACTACAGCTAACAGTGGTGTGGATTCTGGGAGAGAATTAACAGGCAACTTGTAATCGTGCATCTGACAAGATAGATGCCTCTTCATATTGGAGCTCGTAAAGGTGAGACGTCTCTACGAGAATATCTGCCCATTTCGGAGGCAGTGCTCAGGAAAGGAAGCAAACTTTTGGGTATGTTGAATCGAACAAACGCTAAATGGTATTTTAAATGTTCGTTTTTAGGCCGTGGAGAAATTGCTCATGAAGAACAGGTATTTTGATGTGGAACAGTTAATATATTTTCGGTTCCCTAGATATTTACTGTGCAAGAATACCACAATAGAGCCACATGAAGCAGATTATTGACGAAATGAGTTCTATGCATTTTCTAAGCAAGTGGCTGCGTCGTTAGGGTTGGTCAATTGAGGAAGCACTCAAGAACTTTGTATTGGTAGCTACACGGGCTGAGCACAAATATTAACATCGAGCAGTGAACTTGGAAGCATACAATTAAGATATCATGGCAGTTATAGTTCTTGCGATTGGAGTTGGTAAGAGTGCCACTTCACTTCAGTCTTTGAATAACAAAGATTTTCATGACAAAAGTGAAATCGTTTTACATTTTCGCTAATTAGAGGTGGTTCGAACAATCCAAAGTATTTATAAGTTTGTGAATTTTAAAATGTATTTGATGTTTTATAGATAATTAAAGGAAGAATGGAATAGAGTTCTACATTAGTGGTCGAATAGATTTTTTAGACGTAGAATTTCTAAAATACATTATAATGGAGTAAAAGTGTAGACAATTGATTAATATGATTTGTCGTTTAAGTCTTTTAAGATGAGACACTTATATTCATTTAGATGAATGTTAACATAGGAATAAGTTTGATTGGATTTAATATAGTCTTGCATTATGAAAACTTTAGGAAAGCCAAATATACATAAAGGAAGCCATTATGAAAACTTTAGGAAAGCCAAATATACATAAAGGAAGCCATAGAGATTTTATTATCATTTAGATAATCAAATTATAGATATTATAAAGCAAATAAGAAATTAATGAAACTAAAAATTATCAATAGATCAAGATCAGAAACAATAACTCAGAATTGATTTGTATTGAATAACTAGAAACAATTACAAATGTAAACCATACTTAAATAAACCTAAACTCAGAAATTAGAGTTTACATGAAAAATTATAATTAATTTATAAATAAATAAATTAAAAAAAAAAACAAAAAAATCTATTTTTAGGCGTTGTTATTTATAGTAAGTTCGCATACAAGTGCACGTAGCTCTAAAAATCTCTCAAAATAACCTAAACATTATAATTAGACTATGAGAAAAATTATAGCTAAAGCTAATGTTCGGTCTTAAAAATATAAAATTAATAAAAATAGAAAAATCTTGAAAAAATGATTAAATTACAATTTTGGACCCTTAGATGATCATGTATGGCCTTTAAAAAATATCAAAAATATTATTAGGAAGAAAAATATCATAGAACAACAAAAAAAATTTTGAGATGGTCGTTTTGGCATGTGGAACAACTAAAACAGAGCTATGGGTCAAAATTTATGGCCTCTAGAAGGTTGGCTTATTCTTTTTGCATCATTCTCATCTGGTTGAAAACAACTCAGCTCTTACAAGTTGCCCTAATTATACTACTACCATTTTTTCTTGTCAATCCTCTTCAACTCTCATTCTCTAATCTAAATGTTGTCTTCTTGTTGCAATCCTTTCCACTGTACCAAATACCTAATATAATTTCATTGCCTTGTGTTTAATGTTTTCATATCCAAAACATTCACTATCTTTTCCTTCTTTTTCTTTGGAACCTGCTACTCCCAATTTACCTTTTCATCTTCATCACCATCATCATATGTTTCATGAAATTCATATAAATTTGAAACATTAAATAATGGAGATATATCAAAATTTATGGTAAACTCATCCAATAAATATTGTTATTGATTTTCTTCATAATTTTGCATGGTTTAATTTTCTTGTACTTCAACTTGTTGTATGTGCTTTTTGGAATTCTTTCTTTCCTCAAGTAAACAATTACCAAATCTCCTTCTTCAAATACCTTTGATCTTCTTTTAATATCTATTGTTGCTTTATATTTCTCATTACATTCCTATAACTTTCTTCTTACTCCCTCTTGTAACTGTTGCATATGCTCTTTAAATGCTCATGCAACATCACTAATTTGATCTGTAACCGGTAGTTCTATAAAATTTAAAATAACCATAGGATTTCTCCCATAAATAATTTGAAAAAGTGACTTTCATATTGATCTATTCACTGAACTATTACATTCAAACTCATCTTGTGGTAAAGCTAAGTACCATTACATGGGCTTCTCTCCAACTATGCATCTCAACAAATTTTTCAAGCATCTAATCATAACTTATGTCTGTCCATCTGTTTGTTGGTGAAATGCACTAATGAATTGTAGCTTAGAAACCATTTTTTTCACAAAATCCTCCAAAAATGACTTAAAAATTTTGTGTCCTTAACTAAAGTAATAGTTTTTGAAACACCATGCAATCTCACAATATCCTTAAAAAATAATTTTGAAACTCTAGTGGCATCTTTGCTCTTATTGCATGTAATGAAATGAACCATTTTAGAAAATCTGTCTACAACAATAAAACTTTAATCATTACCTCTGTGTGTGTTTGACAATCTCAGAACAAAATAAATACTAAAATTTTTCTATGGTCATCTTAGAACTGTTAATAGCATCTACAGTATAATATTTTGCATATGCCCTTTAGCCATATAATATATCCTACACCTTGAAACATACATTGTCACATCTCTTTTCATCTTTGGCTAAAAATATTTTTCCTCCACTAAATCTATTATCTTCATCTTATAAAAATGACTAGCCAAATTGTCACTATGTAAATCTCTTTCTATTTTATCTCGTAGAGACCCAACTGGAATAGATAATTATTTCCCTTTAAAGAGATAGCCTTTGTGTATAAGATACTCATCATGAATATCAATTATCTCACCTATTAATATATTTTTTAACTACTCCATTACCTTGTTAAAATATGGGTCAATATCATATAATTCTTTGATAGATTCAAATCTAACTACTTTACTCACCATAGTAGTAAATAATGCTACTGTCGTGTTCAATGCATCAACTACCTAATTTTGTTTCCCTAATTTATATTTCAAAATAAACATTATACCACTACAATAAAGAAACCCACTTTGTATGTCTACTATTCAGCTTCTTTTGTGTATTCACATACTTCAATATCTCATGATCTGTAAATAGTATAAACTCCTTATACACCATGTAATGGCTACCATGTTCTAATGCTTGTATAATTCCATAAAGTTTAACATCATGAGTAGAATATTTTGTTCTTACCTCATTCAATTTATCATTGAAATATGATATTGGATTTCCTTCTTGACTCAGCACAACATGAATTCTCATAAATGAAGTGTCACAATTGACCTCAAACACTTTGCTAAAATTTGGTAATGCTAAAATTGGTCTTTCAATAATCTTCTTCTTCAAAAAATTCAAAGTGTTATGTGGCTTCTATATTCTATGTAAATTTATTCCTTCTCATGCAATTTTTTATTCGTACCACAATACTACTAATTTTTTAATAAATTTTATGTAAAAAGTTTCTAAACCATGAAAATTTCTTACCTTTGTAATATTCTTTGGAATAAGCCACTCAATAATTGCCTTTATTTTTTCTTCATCTATTTTTACACCATCTAATGAAACTATAAATTCAAAAAATACTAAACTGTTATGCATAAACTTATACTTCTTCAAATTTACATACAACTTCTCATTTCTTAAAAAATATTATATCCTTCTCAAATGTTGTATGTTTTCTTATTTAGTCTTATTGAATATCAAAGTATCATCAAAATAAAAAACTAAAACATACCAATATATATTTTCATAGCACTATATTTATCACCCTTATAAATATGCTAGGTGTATTAGATAATCCGATTGGCATCACCATCCATTCATATAAGCCATCCATAGTCTTGAATGTAGTTTTCCACTCATATACTTCACTAATTTAAATGCGATAATAACCACTCCTTCAAGGACATCCTTCATATCATCTAAATGAGGTATAGAAAACCTATAATTTAATGTAATTTGGTTAATTTATCTACTATCCACACACATTCTCCATCCTCCATCTTTTTTTTGACTTAGCAATGATGGTGTTGCACATGAACTCATACTCTCCCTTATCACTTTCTTTCTTAGCAATTTAGTAACATGTTTATTTAATTTTTCATGTTCTGTTGGACTCATCTTATATGCTACTTGATTAGGTAAAGAAGATCCTGAAATCAAATCAATATGATGCTGCATATCTCTCTTTAGTGGTAAATAATTTGGTAATTCATCAGGTATAATATCAGTATATTCATTTAATAATCTTGCTCCTATTGTTATTGAAACAATTTTTTATTTCTTTATTATTTACTATAAATACATAATAACAACTTGACCCTTCATATCTTGGATAAATTCTTTAGTAGAGAGTATGCTTTCTATCTTCTCTTCTTCTTTTAGAGGCAATGGAACTACCTTTGTACCACCTTTCCAAAAAGTGTACGTGTTCTTTGATCCATCATGAATTACTTTCCTATCCAATTACCACGGTTTTTCTAATAACACATGACATGCATCCATCAGAATAACATCATATAATATTTCATCATTATAACATTTTCTTAATAAAAACTTGATTAAGCACCTTTTATCTACTATAACCTCATGCTCTTTCTTAAACCATGAAGTTCAATAAGATGTTTTTCACATTGTAAATTTAGTTTCTCTATCATTTACTTAGAAACCATATTTTCACAACTACTACCATCTCTAATTACTTTGCATAACTTTTCCTCTGAATCACATTTTGTTAAAAAAATATTTGATCGTGACCATGCATTACCACCTTCCTTATTCTGCACTTGTTCCTTCCTTGGAGAGATCATGGTTCTTCTCATCATAAAATTATCTCCTACATCTGTAGGTGTAACTTAAGTATTTTGCATTTTTATTTCACCATGAACTAGATTTACTCTTAGACAATCTTCTAACCTCTTTCTTTGATCTTGATAGTGTGGAAACTCAAATACTCTATGCCCTTTTTCTCCATATCTATAATAGACATAAGATCCACGTTGAATTGAAATACATCCTCTAGTACCATCGTAAACTCATCCTCTCTAAAATCCTTTTCCTCTTTATCAGTATTCAAACCCTTGTTTATTATCATCTTACCTTTCTGGACCATGTGATGATTTACCTCTATTTGTATTAAGATGATCATTTTAGTGCATGGAAGAACTAAAATGAAACTACGAGTCAGAAGTTATGGCCTTCGAAAAATTGGCCGATTTTTTTGCATCAAAAATTAACAAATATATGAATCACAATATATTATATGGCTTCTTGGTCAATGAATTGAACAACATTTTCATGTTCATTTTCATTTGTTAATAGAGATTCTGTTATAATTATTGTTCATCTTACTTCTCTTTATTAATGTGATGTTGTTCATGAAAACTCCTTTATTTAACTTCTATAATTATTATTTAGCTTTCAAATCTGGTTCTCTTGGCTCTAATAAACTACCGCTAATAACATAAAGAATGTTGGTGGAAAAAAATGGATGAGTGGGATCATTTACTTGCTATTAGTCATCTCTTTGTTAGGGTTGCTTAATTTCTTTATGATTTTATAATATTTTATTAAACATACTGTTGATCATATTAAACTTTCAAGATATTTTGTAAATATTTTTTTACGTGCCCAGTTTAATAAACTTTCAAACATGAAGAATGTTGCTATCTTTTATAAGTTAAGTAATAAAACACTCCTCCGAACATATATAGAGAGCGGAGGTTTGTATAAATCTAATCTTCAATTTAAAAATAGAAATTTCTTCACCCTAGCAGATTATGACAGAACAAGCATCCTTGCTAAACCTTATTATAGTAAACTTATTTTTTCTAGTTAGAACCTATTGCAATAAACTTATTTATGTCACATACGCTGTAGATAAACACATCTTTGTTCATATCATTTTAAACAAAACATCCACCATAAGCACTCTTTTGTAACACCCAATTTGTTTTATTTACAATAATGCATTATAAAATTAATGAATTAAAACAATGGCATTTATATATGAAATCAAGAATTTACTAAATCCCGAACGTGATATAGTGTTTTTATATTCGTTGATCCCACCGTGATGGAGTGACTGAGTTGGAGGATGGGGACGTAGAGGCTATATATTCTTAAATGAATGAGCAGCCATAGGTTAGAGAGCATAGTTAGAAAGCAAAGATGAGTTGTAGAATATAAGTATGTTTTAAAAGTTATCAAAAGAATTCGATCGAATATACACTTCAATTTTTGAGATGAATTAATTTTACATAAAATTTTTAAGGCTGGTATTTTCTTGATTAAAATTTTTCTTTGAAAATAAAAATAATTTAATAAGAGGAATAAAATGAGACTTTTCATATAGAGCCACTTATTTTTTACTAAGCTGATGCTAAAAGGTCTTAAAATATTTTTTTGTTTACAGAACACGTTGAAAAATAATTTTACAAATATTTTAATTTAATAAAACTCTGAAATATTTGTTTATATATAATTTTTAAATTTATTACTATAAAAAAATTTAAAATTCATAAATTTATTAAAGTGGAAATGACTTTTAGATTTCTTTATAGTATACTGAATTTTTTTATTAAGTCTCCTTTATAATCACAGTTTAAATTGAAAAACATTCATTATTCGTACACTCAAAAAAATTGACAAATATTATTTTAAATATTAAATTTAAATATATATATATATATATATATATATATATAGATATATATATAATAAAATAAAAGAAATAAATAATAGTAGTCAGGACTTTAAATTTGGTAATAGTGTACCATCCATTTGATTTTTTAAAGACATGAAATATCATTTTATATTTTATTTCTTCTTCCTATAAAAGGCCAGAATAATACTTTAAATTGTCAAATCTAAAAGGTAATGTTAAAATAACTCTTCAAATTAAAATACTCTGGGCTCAAACCTAATCAGCCATGGATATGCTAGCTTACCTCCTAAAAGGCCTTATGGGATATTCATTTTCGCTTGCATTTATTTATAGGGAAGTCTTTTTTCCTTACGATATAAGTGTATACAGACTTTCTTCTGAGACTCAGCATATGTTTTATTTATATATAAGCTTTTTCACTAGTTTTTTTTTGTTATTATTATTTTTTCCCCCTTTCTTAAAGAGAGTGTTTACTTATACAAAGATGATTTGTCACATTTTTTAAGATTATAATTTTAATTAATTATCTATATTTTATATTATTTTAATTTATTTGATTTTTTCATTGTAATATTTATATTGGTATGTGTTTTGGTAAATTTTCAGTAACCACCTTATTATAATTATTATATAATATTATTTTTCAAATAATAATAATTATATTAATGTCTTCTAGTAACTACCTTTTCAAATTATTTAAAACATAAATTTACAGACACAAATGAATGGTCGGTCATGTCTAAAAAGCTTAGCTTTTTAAAAGTGCTCAGAATTTGAACCTGGATTAAGTAGAAAAAAAATGAGAACGATTTAATATTGATTATAACTAAATGGCATTTATACGCTGAAAAGAAAAAGGATATGCCACTGGAATGTCAGTAATATCATTGACGCCATTGTACGATTCCTATTAACATTCCGAGAAAAACAAAATGTCAACCTCAAAGTTCAAAATCGAAAAGCGTGTTACCATTAAATTTACATTTGCAAGCAATTTTAAGTTCTGTAAGGATAGCAGTGTTCCATTGAGAGCATTTTTGTAAGATTTGTATGACAGCGTTATAATGCATTAACACTCTATTAATACTTAATAATAGAAATTACCACTTCTTTTTTCTTGTACGTTGGGGCAAGAGTCAAGAAACTGTGTAAAACGTCTTCTTTAGAGCTTATGGTTTGTAATGGAAATAATGTAACAATTGTTATTTGTTTACAACTTCAACCATTCTGCACTGTTTGGAAAAAACTAGCTGGTAAAAGACAAGATTCAAATTGTGATTTGTGAATATTTTTATATATAACAGTGAAATCGATCTATACTTTAATTTCAAAATTAGTTAAACTTGTTTTTTTTTCAAACTTAAAAATATTTATTGAAAAGAATTAAAGTATAGATATAGAGTTACTACTTTTGGTAGGTTTAAGAAGTAGATAGATAAGAGAGAACAAAACTACTGATTAAGTTGAATTTTATAAATCTTGAAGAATTAATGGATTTCAGTAATATTTTTTTCTTTACATAAGTTTATATTGGCTAAATGATGGATCCTTCGATTAACTTCTAACCACTTTGAAATGTCCTACTGTGATTAAAAACTAATATATATTCAATTGCTCTTTCATTGCCATGTTCAGCCAAAAAATAAATCACAACATTCCTTTGTCTTGCTACATAGATGGTGTGACGTCCTCAACCCACTACCATATGAATTTGATTTGAGTGACAATATTGCTTATTTGCCAAGCTTGTGATAGACAATTAACAATGAGATCTAAAAATTCCTATCAAAATTTGAGAATACAACTCCACTAGAATCTTACATAACCCCTACTCTCAAGCATTGAGAGAGCGTTTTCTAATAGCTACCCCTTATGCTTCAATATTACTAACCCTTCCTAGACCCTCTAACTTCCAATGTAGGATCTTCCCTACAAAATCTCTTCTTAAAAAAATGATCTCTACATCCCTTAGATTATCTTTAGTATTATTTATTGATTAATATAATTATCCCTAATACTCTTGGGGCGAAGTTGGCATGGAATATGTAGAAGAATCCGCACTCAAAATGGGTCAAATTTATGCAGAATAAATACATGGATAGTCAAAATGCAGAGAGAATTTTCACAATTACAAATCCATTACATGGCCCCTCAGTATGGAACTTCATTGTGAAGAGCAGGGCAATAATTCTTCCCAAATTGTCTTGGACAGTTAATAATGGCAGGAAGGCAAACTTTTGGGATGAATCTTGGAATGGATGGGTGAAGTTAGCCTCCAGGGTGACCTAAATGAAGTTGAAATATATCTAAAAATATTTTGGGGTCATAACGTTTGTAATTACTTTATTAAAAATACAAGTGGACTTTCTTCAAGGGTTGCTTGCAAACATTTTTGGCAAATGTGACTTTCCCCAAAATCAAAAATTTATCCTACAAGACTTACTGGTTCAGAGAGTTATTTACTTTTATTTAAAAGAGGATGAATATATCTAGAATGGGGATGGCTCAGGTGATTATAAGGTTGAACAAGGTTACAAGTCACTCTCCATAGGGGAGAAGATACACTGGCCCACACATCTTTGGTGAGTAGATGCAATTATTTTGAAAGCTGACACTTTCTCCTGGTTGGCTATAAACAACAAAACCTCATATGTGAAAGGATCAAGAAGCAATCATTGGGTTCTAGTTTTAAATGTGTCCTCTACTAAGAAGCAAATGAGACAAATGACCATCTCTTTATCTAATGCAAGTTCAGCTAAGAATGTTGGAAATGGTGAATGAGAAAGAACAATTGGTTTTCTCCCCTCCCAAACAACTTGATGCAGCTACTTAAAATTTGGCCTTCTTTAAATCAAGATGCAACCTTCCAACACTTATAGATTTTCAGTCCATCATTGTTGATTTGGACAATATGGAAAGAAAGAAATTACATGATCTTTAGAGGTAAGTTAGAGACCATTGAGGAGGTTTGTATTGATATACAAACCTCTATAATAAAATATATCAATGCCAAACTTAGAAGGTCTCCAAACAAGACATGCAAGTGGACAAATTGGGATGATCTTAAGATTAAAAGCTTGAAGGGTTGGGATAGAATCTCTAGTGGATCAGTCCCTCCTACACTTCTACATAAAATGGATAGATCCAGTGTCAAATAGATCCTACCACATGATCCCTTCATTAAAATGAATTTTGATGGATCTTGCTATGGAAACCTAGGGCCATCAGATTTGGGATTTGTTATCACGAGTGGTGAGGGAAAATTGATATTAGTTAAAGTTACAAAATTGCCCAAATGGATGAACAACGTAGATGAATTATATACCCTAGTACACGCCCTGCAACTTGTAGTAGACAATGGTTTTAAGAATGTATGCATCGAAGGAGACTCAAAGATTATTATTTGAGCTCTTTAAAGTGGGTGGTCAGATAGTTGGAACATTAACCACATACTGGAAAAAGAATGGAATGCATTAAATAATTTTGACTCTTAGAAAATCTCCCATTGTTATAGGGAAGGTAATAAAGTTACAGACTGGTTGGTGAATCTCACTATTTACATGGAAGAGTAGGTAGTCTCCTTTGATTGGTCCATTAATAAGTGGTTAGATAAGCTTAGATCTATCATTTCATCTGATCACTACAACTTAGAAGTGGCCTCTTAATGATAGGGGGTGGACCTTATGCAAATTTGGTGGTTATTAGTACTATTAAAGAAATTGATATTATGAAGTTACTAGGAGGTCAATTCTATGGGGGCTACTTCACTCGCATGACCATTTAGGATACATAGCTTGGGAGCTTTAATGCCTACCTCAATATCTTTTTTGAGATCCACTAGAATGAAGGGGAGGGAGTGCTGGTGATGGTCACTATTTCCTCAGAAGGAGGATTTGATGTGAGCTGATGTTGAATAGCCTATGTTGGATATGTGTGTCATTGTTGGCCCAGCTCTCTTACAAGGTGGCCCTTTCTTCTTGTTCTTGGTTGATAATGTCATGGTTCTATTCTGTCTAATTTTGCTTCCTTTGTTATTAGCTTGCATGCTTATCTGATTCACTATTGTGTGTTTGGCGGGCTATGTATATTCTTAAGTAATTTTTATGTTTTTTTTGGCTTTGGCTTGGCATGGGTGGCATGCTCTATTGAAACACTATGTATATATTAATTTGATTAATTTATGTTTGAGGGATCCCACTACCATCTTTCTTCAATTTTTTTAATCCCTAATGCTAAAAATAATAATTCTTTCAGCATCAATGCATCACATATTATTTTAAAGTTATATTTATATTACATACATGTTAGTGTTTTTTTTTTTTAAAAAAATTTAAAAATTAAACTACTCTAATTACATTTCCAAATGCATGTGCAGTTTAATTGTAAAATACAAGCTAAATTATGTAATATGTTAAGAATATCATTTATTATTGTCAAGAATATAAAATAAATAATAATTGAAAATATATTAACGATGATGACTTGAGAAAATTAAACTATAAATTTTAATGTAAGGTTAAGATATTATGATTTTTTAATTAAATTCAAAAAAAAAAAAAAAAAAAAAAAAGAAAAATAAATTAATAAATGGTGATCATATAAACATCAAATTTAAGGTTAGATAGTTATATTACAAAATATCTTATATCTCTTTCACAAAATAAAGATAGAATTTAAAATAACACTAAAACATTTCAATATTTTAAACAATTTATAATTAAATTATAAATATCAAATAAATGATACAAAGATTCCATTTTAATAGATAGTAAAAATTACTTCTAATTACATGATATAAATGTTATGAAAGATGATGAAAAAAATATTAAACTTTATAGGTAATTTATATATATGTATTATGATATTATAATATTTTTATTATAATAAATTATATAATTTAAAATATTTTATGATTTAAGATTTTCTATTTTCACAACTTTAATATGTGTAAATTTATTTTTGAATGTAATTTATGGACAATTTTTTATTCACACAATATATCAGAAAGTATTTTTATTCAAATTTATTATACAATTATTTTTAATCCATTTTTTTAATATTTACTAAACACAAAATTACAAGCCCTACTATTATTATAAAGAATAATACATTAAAATATATTTAAAAATCAATCTCTACCAAATTATAATCAATTTTTTATTAAATTACTAAAAATTATAATTTAATATTTAGTATGAAGTTTGAACCTTAATTTATTAGGGCATGTTACTATATACCTTTTTATGTTATATTTTGATTTTTTAATATAATATAAAACGTTCTAGTAGTAAATTTTTTTTAATCGAACTTATTATATCCATATTACTATTAAACTATTAAAAATTTGTAATTTAATTTATATAAACAATAATATCATAAAAATTACGTAAAATAAAAAAAATATCCGTATTGAACTTACTCGATCCATGTTGCACCTAGACCTGCCCTTGGAGTCAATTTTCTAAAAATAACCTTAATTGTTTGTTAGCTTATGTAATGAATAAAGTCCAATTAGAGACATGGCCAACGAGTGCCGGTAAGATGAGAAAAAGAGATAACATGATTATTTTGGCAAAAATTGAAGCATTAATCGTTTTCCACCCATGCCTATTTTGTGCACAGGAAGAACACTTTCAAATGGATGAAAATTTTTATAGTATAAAATTTCCTTTACAACTCTAGCAGGTTTGGTTCTGTGTGTCGGCAAAATACTATTATTGAGAAGCCGGCAATCGGCATTTATAGAAACATGGCAGCTCCACTTATATCTTTTGTTTTGGCACGAGGGAGAGTGGATGCTAATTCAGAGGAATAATGACACATCTGAAATATTGGAAGAAGTAGAAACGAAACAGTGACGAAAATATAGGCGGCATGATTGATTTCTTAGTCTTTCACTTTATGACACATTGAGAATGTTTTTCTATAAAGAAGTCGTTCTTCTATCATTCCGTATTGGCAATTGCTTTCTCCACAATTTGTCCAGGATCAAAGTTGGTTGTTTTGTCATTAAAAATACAATGATAGTTTGTTGTAGTAAACTGGGAAAACCAATAGTTGAGAAGATGGCAAACCTTGTAATGGATTAACTATTGGTAAACATAGGATTCGGAATATCTTATAATTTTTTTAATATTTACTTGGGAGCAGTCAAAATAAATAAATAAATTAATTAATGATTAATTAGCTGTTCTATGAATAAGTTGGTTTAGTTATTTATTTTGGGCCTGAGCACTTTTCTTTATTATTATTTTACAAATTTAAAAAAATAAAAAATTCAAATGTTTTTATTCTAGATATACTTATTCAGCATATCCTAAAATTGATTTTACAAATTTAAAATTATGATTCATATTTATAAACTATTCATAATAATTGTATGTTAAGTGGTTCTCTTTCTTTCATACACACAGTTTCATTAAATTGATGATTAATGATAAAATGATTTAGATAGATAAAGTAAAATTATAATAATAGATAAAAATATAAATATTAAGAGCATAGAAAAATAGTAAATCGTAATAATAAGGAAAAAATAGAATATATTTATATAGTTGATTGATAGCATAGTAAAATACTGTAAATATGTGATTGAGTTTTTTCAAGGCAACCACTTCCACACCTTTACAATAAAAACATAATTTGTAATATGATATTCTAATACTAATCACCATATGCTATCTATATCCTATCTAGGCTATAAATACTCAATAAGCTGACACTACTATTAATATAAAGATATAAATATTATCATATGACTAAGTATAAGGTTATCGTAGCCATAAGTTGACTACAAATATCACATTACAATCTAGCATAGTTAAGGACACAACATTCCCCTTCCATTCAAACCAACATTGCCATCAACATTGATGTTTTTTAAATGCTTTTGTCAAAACACTTCATCCTCTCATGTTGCATCCTCTTTGGCTAGATTCTTCCACTTGATGAAGTACTCTATAATCACCCTCATTCACAACCTCTTTGTGCATCTTTAGAAGATGTCCTTAACTTGTAACATGATTTGTTTCTCATCATCCAACTCTGTAACTTTGTATATGTTGAAATCACTTTAAAATGACCTTATTCAAGTAATAAAATTGGAAGACCAGATGTATTTTGGTTGTGTTAGGTATCTCTAGTAATTATTCTACACTGCTTATTTTCTGCAAGTCCTGATACGGTCCATAATAATCAGGAGAAATATTTTTATCCTTATCATGTTGTTTCAAGATCATTTTATTAAATAGTTCTAGTCATACAAAAATCCAATCACATACTATTTCAAAATATGTTTCAATGTGACATTGGTCAATGTGTCATTTCATTCGGTTATGTGTCGTTATGAAGTTATCTTTGAGAATACAGAGTACATAC
Source organism: Torreya grandis (assembly GCA_037957365.1). Lineage (NCBI taxonomy): Eukaryota > Viridiplantae > Streptophyta > Pinopsida > Cupressales > Taxaceae > Torreya > Torreya grandis. The sequence continues at coordinate 690,023 of JARHVA010007220.1, forward strand.
TATCAGTGTTGAATGTGTTGTTTGAATTCACAAATATTTCAATGAATCCTAAAGTTAGAAGTTATGTATGGTTAATGATATCCATACAATAAATAAAAATAAATACAGTTTGGATAAGGCATGGAAAGAGGTTTTATACCACTATTTGTCTAGTTCAAGCTTTTCAATCCATGGTTAATTTTTTATTGAATAAAAACATCAAAGGAATTTTAGAAGAACTTATTGACCACATCGAGTTTTAAATTAGATTAGAGGTGATGTGATAAGCTATGCACCAATTAAGTGCCCATGTATGAGAATAAAACAATTAAAAAGTAATAATCTTAAATATAGGATCATGATCACTTACTATGATTTTTGGGGTCCCATGTAACTTCTAAAATGTATCCATAAAATATGATATTGTATTACATGCTCATTAAATATGATATCCATAAAAGTATGTGATAAGATAGAAAAGGGCATATTTATTAAGTTTATCCTCATTAAGCATGATGATAATTTTCCCTTTAGACTTAGGAAAATGTATGATGAAATCTATGAAAACCTCTTCCTAATTCTAATTAGGAATAGATAAAGGGTTTAGAAGATCCAAGGTTTTGGTTATCTCTGTTCTTTTGATGACACAATATGCATTCTACCTTCAATTTATAGACATCCCTTCTGATACCTTCTAAAAACAATTCCTACTTTATTTTATAATAAGTATTCAATAGATTTGAGTGCCCAACTAATGGTGAAACATGGCACTCCATATGACCCATATGATTAAGATTTAGTATTTTCATAGATATAGTTTATCCTTGCACCATAGAGCATCTCATTTCCATACTTTATAAAAAAATGATCAAATCCTATCAAATCTTCTAAATGACATTATATATATTTGTGCCATTATCTAAATCTGATTTTGCCTCATACACCCAATCTTCTTGTAATATGGACATGGCACACAATAGTTTTTCTATTAGAATCATCACCTATGTATAGTGCTTCAACCAATACATTATATTTTTCTTTCTTGAAGATGATATAAAATTAATATCCCAAAATATTTATGACCCATTTTTTTTCTTCTTATAATGATAATATTTACTCTAAAAAATATTTAAGACTATCAAGATCTATATTCACCTTAATGTTTCTTCTCATCAAATATGATTTCCATTGTTTGATTGGATGGATGATAGTAATTATTTCCTTCTAATAAATTATATTAAAAAAAATATTTACCATTGAGTAAACAACTCTAAAATCAACAAGTGTTCCTTCTTGCATGAGTTCCACCTTCATAAAATACCACAAAGCATCACACTCAAGAATGAAAGTTTTATAAAAATACATGGTAGCAAAAAATCGAGTGGCACTAATATACATTAAATTTTTTATCACACTTTTCATGAAAATATGGGAAAAATTAACACTATAAAAAATGTCATGACACAATTTACAAGAACCAAATTGATGTATCTCCACAAATAATGCCAACAAGTTTAGAGATGGTTTTGGAGGCATATATGGAATATTGTGTGGTTGATGCACATTACACCCACCTTTTTTGCATCAAGATTTCAAATATTATTGCGTGAAAAAAAAATTGTTTGAATTTTATTGGGTAAGAATAACACATGTCAGGATATAAGCATCAAGTTTTGTGTCAACAATTCAAATTATTACCATATGACTAAGTTGTGTCATATTTTTACTTTATTTTAAAATATTGTTACACATATTTTAATAATTTTTAAAAAAAAATCTATCATGATATTTTTAACAATCAATAAATTTCATATTTATGTACGTATGGATGTATAGATGGATGGATGGATGCATGTATATTTTTTATTAAGTTATACATATAATAAAAAAATTAATAATTCAAATAATAAATAAAATACACTAAAATTGATTATATTTTAGAACACTTAATATTATATGTATGTATGTATATCAACAAGTAACCTATTAAAAATCAATAAAATAAAATAAAACATTTATCTAAATTATTTGAAAAATACTTCGATCACTCATAGACTATGAACATTAAATAATCCCTTATTATACTTAAAATATGTACAAACTTATCCTCAAAAATAAAATAAAATTATCAAACTATAGTTATAACATATATTAAAAGTGTACAACCCATTATATATATATGTGTGTGTGTAGGCATCATCACCATCCTCATCTTCATCATGAACATGAAAAATACAAAAATCCACCTCATGCAACAAATGTCGTGTTGCCTAAAGAACAAATGTCAAATTATAAATAACTTTTTAAAATTTTCAAAAATAGTATTTAAAATATAATAATATTATAAAACATACACATTTTTCAACTATTTTATATTTATGTGATCGAAATGAAGCTAGTAGGAATAATTACGATTGTTTAAAATAGAAGAATAATATCCTAGTTTAAATTCAGAAATGGACACATTGAAAGTGTACTTAGAGGATTTGAATTTAGCAAATTAAGGGGAGAGATTTAGTTATCTTATGTTTCTATTATTTTATCACAATAGTCATTACAAGTTATAAAAATGATTTATGTGTGTTAATGTCACTATAAACATCAAAACATAGATAAAAAATTGCTTGGATGATACTATTACAATGACTAGTATTATCTTTAATCTGCCAATAGTGTCTCTTTATGTTGTATAAGTCTATGATGCATCATATCCTTATGTGAACATGTATATGTTGTATGTGTGATTATTTGCATCCAATTATGTGTATTTATTTTTATTTTATTTTCCTTCATTTGAAACCCTAATCACACATTTGACAACAAGATGATCATATAAAAATGAGTTATTATGTGGGGTTGGATAGTCATAACTAGTTCATTATAACTAACTGAGTGTTCCCACATTCCATTACACCAAAGAAGGTTCAATCATCATTTATTTCTTCCACCTATTTGTGTGTGTGAAAAATCATTATCAATGTATAATTTAATCTAATGTTTGGCTTTTGACACTTGGAACCATTCAACTTTGAATTTTTTGTGCATTAAAATCTAGCCATTAGGCTTATCTTTTTAAAGGTTTTAATATTTTTATGACTTTATGATAATATGTAAATAAGTGATACTAGATTTGCCAGGTTTGTTATGAATTTCCAAGATGTTGATAGGTGAGTATAAGCTTAGGATAGATGTGTACTTATATCTCTCTTTTTTTTTTTTACAATGTTCGACCCATGAAATTTATCTAGGATAACCTAGTGGACACTTACCAATTTGAAAAATAGTCTTTAGGTGTTTCTGGACACTATTGGTAGATGCAATCGCTTGAAATAAATTACATTTATGTAGTTGTTAATAATCTAAAATATAAATATAATATATTAGTTATGCTTGAAATATCTTTTTATTACACCCAATTTATGTAATTCATACTTATAAGATATTATTTTAAGACACTTCATGTTAAAATATTACTTCGGATATGTTCCATTAGTAGAATCAGTATGAAGATGAACCAAATATCCTCATTATGATAAATTTAATAAATTTAAGTTAATAAACAAACAAGTTTGTCATAGATGATGAAAATCCCAATTTTTGCAAGTGGTGATTATGTAACCACCCCAATCTTTGTGTAAATGCAAGTATTTTTAAGTAACAATTGTGCAACCACTATAGTAATTTCAAAACCACCCCAAAAATTTCTTAACTATTGGTTTGCATATTACACTTGTTCTTCCACCATATAAAACATGGGAATGGGAATGGTTGAAAAATTTTCCAATTCCTTAAAATAGTTATTTTAGTTGGAAAAATACGATCTATTACCTTGTTCAGTAATTTATTTAGTTCGGCGATTTATTAAACAACGCCGATTAGTGCTTTTAGATGTTAAGTGGCAGGGAGTTGTGATTACGTGGATTTAGTTTTAAACTGGTTTCTTACAGTTATGAATTGTTTCACAATGTATAAATATACCTGCCATTAATCAATAACATATAACAACATTTTGGCATTCAATCTTTTTTTATCCTCCATTGGTATCAGAGCGTAAGCCTGGGATGGTAACGTTAAAATCTAATACGGCAAAGAAGTAAGGTGACCTGCTATCCAGCATCTGGTGGAATAAGATAAATAAGTGATGGTGGTATAAGTAATTAATACCACGATGCAATAGAAGCTAAAATCCTTCATTCTATGCTTGCGAGCCCTAATTCTTGAACATCGAGTTTCAGATTACCTTCTCTGGCAGAAAAAGTCCTATAATGTTTTGTATATTTTTGGGAGTTCATCAGTAGATATAAAATGCTCTCCAAGTAGAAGTGTTTATTGTCACTATTTTACAAATTTATTGTTTTATAAAATTGCTTATTCTTTTTCAAAGGACTCTCAAATTGTAAATAATCTCTCAAAACCATTTTTAGTTTTTGGTGCTTTGTTTTTATATTTTTAGATTATTTTGAAAATTTTAAATTTAATTAAGAATAATAAAATTATCATGTTATTGATGAGATGTGGGTGATTGGTAAAGTGATTCGGTTTCTACAAGCACCACCCATATTCAAATTTTAGATGATATTGGAGGTTGATTGTGACTGATTGTTGGTATTGGGATGCTTGTGGCTGTTTATGGTATTCTTGGGCTAGTTATGGCCATTGTTGGCAATTTCGGTACTTATGTACTTGGGGATTTAGGTCCCCAATTGTATTTTAGACTAGTTTGAGCTCCGGTCAAAAACATATAAAGGTAAAAATCTCACCAAAATTAAATGTATCTAAAAAGAATGTTATCATTTTTTACTGATCGTGGTAATTCTCACAAATAAACATGTTTATAAAACCACCTTTAGTAAATCATAGTTTTCTAATATAATTTGTAGTTTAAAGATAATATATGTAATTTTGTCAAATTAGTTGACTTGACATTATTAAATGTGAGACATAATCAAGGTAGGGATAATATCTTTGAAATATTAAAAAGAGAGACTTTTTACTTATTTTTTCAATTAAAAACAATATGATTATAATAGTGGACGAATATGTTTTGATTATTTTTTTTATTAAAAAAATAGTTTAATGAGACATGTTATTGTGGCAAAACATATTAATGTAAATAATATTTTTATTATTTTAGCATAACTTGTATTTTCACCTAACAAATATGGAGTGCAATGTCTTATTCGGTAGGAAGCTAAAGTCCCATAAAAGTAGAAGAAATTATCTTCTTCTCCTTCCTAGACAATTTTACTCACATTTTCTATCATTATGGATGCATTATCGACAGAGTCCAACATCTCTATTGGATTATTTCACCTGTATCAAATGACTTTCTCAGTTTTACATCATAACCACTAATTTATCATTGATATATCGCTGAGTTTGATGTTTAACATTAAGCATGCTATGTAGTCGAAAACATTATGGGAGGTCATTGATGATTGTCATGGGGGTTTGTTATGAGCCCTACATTCTCTCTTATGTGCACATAGTTTTATTGACTTAAGTGTGTCATTTTGGTGACCACTACACTGATTGACCTTGTATTCTTAGATGCATTATCAATTGATCATGATGTATATTCTCTTAGAATGCATTCCCACTTGGGTAGTGATTTTCTCATTGCACTTATTTGGTGTCTTCCCTCAATCACATCTCACCCACTTGAGATATACCAATGGATAAGGAGAGTTGATTCTACACCATAAGTTCTTCTTAGAAAGAACAATTATGATTCGTGATAGATGTCCATGGAATGTTTTCTCATGGAACAAGATAATTTTTCGTTTCTATATGGATAGATTCATGTTTCCATTGACCCATTTAAATACAATGACTAGGCCAACCCTTGTGACTGTGTCTATGGTAACTTATTGATGCACATTTCACGGAATCCATATCACCACGTGAAACACATAGAGTGTCCCTCCACTATTTGGATCACTTTTTAATTTATTTTCAAATATCTTACTAATATTTATATCACTCTTACTCTTCTTCTTATTGCCTCCTCAGAGATAGTTATACTTTCATCTCCTAATTTGGAGGACTCTACTATTTTTTGTGAGATTACACTTATTGAGAGAATTAATGACTCATATCATCATTTGGATATTCGTTATGTGGATCTATGTGCTTAATTTATAGTCTCTTATTAGATTTTGAGAGTTGTTGAGTTGTGATCTCCACTTCACATGGACATTATTTTAGCAAATGTTCCATGTCCTTCCTCTGATATGTCTACTTCAATGGTATTATATTCAATTCTTTTACATGATCTTGCCATACCTTTACCACACATCGTATTTAGACCATATTTGGAAATCTTTGTACTACTACCCTCACGTTCTATTATATAATGGTTAGAATTTTAGTGAACACATTTTTTTCATCCGTTGGCGAAGGGAAAAAACATTGATTGATGTAGAAGGAGCTTCTACAGTCTTTAGGGAGATAATCTGATTATCAACATTGATTATCTTATGATCTATGCTTAGAGTGTGGATTCTTCAACATTATCTTAGGGGGGTGCATTATGAAGGATGAGGGGAGTGGTGTTGGGGGGAATGGGAAGGGTGTAAGGCTTCAATTCTTCTCTTATTTTCTCTCTTTTGGAGGGGAGTTTTCCCTATATATTTTCTCCTTTTATCATCTAAATGAGAGTTTCCTTACACTTAGATAACTCAGTAGGCCTTATTGTCGAGACCCATTTCTTCTACCCACATAAGCTATGTTTTTGGGTGGGGGAGGCTAAAGGGTAGAGAGATGGAATTGTTTGTGTGTAGCGTATTCGTACACTTATATTTAGCTTGTTTAGTTGTGTGTATGTTGGGTAAGTTTATTCCATACATATAAGGATATTGGATTAATGTCTTTCTTCCATTTATTTTGGTGGTGTTAGTCCCATATGTAGAGTATGGTTTGGATTCAGCTATCTTACATCTATATGTATACCTCTTCACCAAGTCATTTATAAGGTAATTCAATCTAAGGGTATTTATAGATGCTTAGCTCGACATTTATTTTTATTTTAATTTCAATATTCAATAAAATTCATGTGTTTTATCAACCAATCTTCATTATTGTATGTCCTCATCATTGGACTAATATTACAATTTTCATTTACTAAATTATAATCTTTAAAAATTGCCTTATACTCCTTATAAAATTCGAACAAATTTGACATAGTTTTTTTTAGTGTAAATTTATTTTTTAAACTAAAAGGTAAGAAATTTGGTTACTTTCTCTAACTCTATAAATAACATTAAATTATCTACAAATAACAAGGCTATGGTTATTTAATAAGTGTTTATATTATTCAAGTGTATGTCACCAAGGTTTCACTAGAGCTGTCCCATCTATAAAAATTCATAGATTGTTGGGTCAATGCTTCCTACATTGTTGCTCATTTGGTTTCCTCTTCACCTCAAATGGATTAAACATCATGGGGAACCACCAACGAAGATATGTTCCTAATCCCATAATCAAAATTGTCGGTATTTACCACAAAGAGACTTTCTTCCTTCATCACACAGTGACAATTGGGCTCCCATCCATGTCATAACAAGTTCCCATACTCACCCCTCGCCATATCTGTTTTATTGACCTGTATAGACGACACGGAAAAAGTGAACCAAGACAACAATGAGGTAGTGAATTAATAAAACAATGCAAGCCTCAGTTAGTAACTCTTACTTGAGGGTACTGACCTATGTTAGCATAGGCCTAAGTCTAGTTTATTTTAATACTGTTCTTCATTATTGAAATTTTATAAAATCCGTGTATAATGCAAAGACAAAAGAAAAGCCATCTACAAGCCAAATATATATATGAAGGAAGACAAATATAATTGATTTTTGAAATTATATAATGAAACAAGAAAAACATTGTAAAGCATGAATGAAATTAGCATGTATATGAATGAGAATGTATTCCATGGTCTCTCAGCTATGCAATTGAACTTGGTCATTTTCTATTGAAGATCCATTGTAGTTATTTTTCATCTTGTCTGTCTTTATTCGTGTGTTTTTTTTCTTGAATAAGCATCCTTTATTTGATTTCCATAACAGCTATTTAGCTTTCAAATCTTGGTCTGTTGGCAGCAGCGAAAAACTACAGCGAACAGTGGTGTGGATTCTGGGAGAGAATTAACAGGCAACTTGTAATGGTGCATCTGACAAGATGGATGCCTCTTCATATTGGAGCTCGTAAAGGTGAGACGTCTCTACAACAATATCTGCCCATTTCGGAGGCAGTGCTCAGGAAAGGAAGCAAACTTTTGGGTATGTTGAATCGAACAAACGCTAAATGGTATTTTCAATGTTCGTTTGTAGGCCGTGGAGAAAGTGCTCATGAAGAACAGGTATTTTGATGTGGAACAGTTAATATATTTTTGGTTCCCTAGATATTTACTGTGCAAAAATAGAACAATAGAGCCACATGAAGCAGATTATTGACGAAATGAGTTCTATGCATTTTCTAAGCAAGTGGTTGCGTCGTTAGGTTTGGTCAAGTTGAGGAAGCACTCTTAAGAACTTTGTAACGGCTGGAAAATTATTAAGTTTTCCGCTGAATATGTATTGGTAGCTACATGGGCTGAGCAGAAATATTAACATCGAGCAGTGAACTTGGAAGCATACAATGAAGATTAGGTTATGGCTTTCCTTATGCAGAATGTCATGTTGTCAAAGATACACGTTTTGCAATTGCAAAGATGTAACCCGTGGCAATGGGAGAACGTGTAGGTAGATGGAACATGGAAAGGTCTCCGGCATTACCTAGCGTGGAGGAGGATTAGTTAGTTAATACGTTTGGTATTTTCGCATCACAATTACTATTCTTAAAGAAAAAAGAAGGTTTTTTTTTAATTTTGATATCATGGCAGTTATAGTTCTTGCGATTGGTGTTGGTAAGAGTGCCATTTCACTTCAATCTTTGAATCACAAAGATTTTCATGACAAAAGTGAAGTCGTTTTACATTTTCGCTAATTAGAGGTGGTTCGAACAACCAAAAGTATTTATAAGTTTGTGAAATTTAAAATGTATTTGATGTTTTATAGATAATTAAGGAAGAAGGGAATAGAGTTCTCACATTAGTAGTTGAATGGATTTTTTAGGAGTAGCTTTTATAAAATACATTATAATGGAGTAAAAGTGTAGACACTTGATTAATATGATTTGTCGTTTATGTCTTTCAAGATGAGACACTTATATTTATTTAGATGATTGTTAACATACGAATAAGTTTGATTGGATTTAATATCGTTTTGCATTGCAAAAACTTTAGAAACGCCAACTATATATAAAGGAAGACATAGAGCTTTTATTATCATTTAGATAATCAAACTATATATATATATATATATATATATATATATATATATATATATATATATATATATATATAAAATAAAGCAAACAAAAAATTAATGAAATTGAAAACTATCAAGACAATAAAATTATCAATAGGTCAAGATTTAAGACAATAACTCAGAACTAATTTGTATTGAATAAATAAAAATAATTACAAATCTACACTATACTTAAATAAACTTAAATTCAGAAATTAGAGTTTACATTGAATTTTTTTAAAAAGAGATTTAAACCTAAAAAGAATCTATTTTTAGGAGCTGTTATTTATAGTAAGTTTGCATACAAGTGCAAGTAGCTCTAAAAATATCTCAATATATCCTAAACACTATAATTAGACTATGGAACAAAATTAAACTAAAGTTAATGTTTGGTCCCAAAATATACAATTTCTAAAAATAGAAAAATCTTGAAAAATTAATTAAATCATAATTTTGGACCCTCGGATGATCACATATGGCCTCTGAAAAATATTAAAAACATTATTAAGAATAAAAATATCCTATAACAACAACAATTTTTTTGAGATGGTTGTTTTGACATGTGAAACAACCAAAACAGAGATACAAGGCAAAAGTTATGGCCTTTGGAAGGATATATTTTTTTTTTCTTGCATCATTCTCCTTTGGTTGAAAATAACTCAGCTCTTACAAGTTTCCCTAATTATATTGCTATCATGTTTTTAAAATCTTCTTCAGCGCCCATTCTGTAATCTAAATGTTGTCTTCTTGTTTCAATCCTTCCCACTGCACCAAATACCTATTATAATTCAATTGCCTTGTGCTTACTATTTTCATATCCAAAACCTGCACTATCTTTTTCATCTTTTTCTTTGGAACCTACTACTCCCAATTTACTTCTTCATCTTCATCAACATCATCTTATGTTTCATGAAATTCATATAAATTTCAAACATTAAATAATGGGGATATATCAAATTTTTTGGTAAACTCACCCAGTAAGCATTGTTATTGATTTTTTCATAATTCTACATGGTCTAATTTTATTGTACTTCAACTTATTGTATCTACTTTTTGGAATTCTTTCTTTTTTCAAGTAAACCATTACCAAATCTTCTTCTTAAAATACCTTTGATCTTCTTTTGATAACTATTATTGCTTTATATTTCTCATTACTTTCCTATAAATTTCTTCTTACTCCCTCTTGTAACTACAGCATATTCTCTGGAAACGCTCCTACATCATCACTAATTTGATATGTAATCGGTAATTATATAAAATCTAAAATACCCATAGGATTTCTCCCATAAATAATTTGAAAAGGTGACTTTCTTATTGATCTATTCACTGAATTATTTTATGCAAACTCATCTTGTGGTAAAGCTAAATCCTATTAAATGGGATTCTCTCCAACTATGCATCTCAACAAATTCTTCGAGCATCTATTCATAACTTCTATCTGTCCATCTATTTGTTTGTAATATGAACTAATAAATTGTAGCTTAGAACCCATTTTTTTTACAAAGTCCTCTAAAAATGACTTAATTTTTTTTGTGTCCCTATCTAAAGTAATAGTTTCTGAAACACCATGCAATCTCACAATATCCTTAAAAAATAATTCTGAAACTCTAGTGGCATATTTGATCTTGTTCATGTAATGAAATGAACTATTTTAGAAAATCTGTCTACACCAACAAAATTTTAATCATTACCTCTCTATGTGTTTGACAATCACAAAACAAAATTAATACTCAAAATTTTCCATGGTCCTCTTGGAACTATTAATAACATGTACAGTCCAATATTTTGCATATGCCCTTTAGCCACGTAATATATCCTACACCTTGAAACATAAATTGTCACATATCTCTTCTTTTTTGGCTAAAAAATTTTTTCCTCCACCAAATCTATTATCTTTATCTTACAAAAATGTCCATCCAAACCATCACTATGTAATTCTCTTATTATATTGTCTTGTAGAGACCCAACTAGAATAGATAATTATTTCACTTTAAAGAGATAAAATTATTGTATAATATACTCAACATGAATAGCAATTATATCACCTATTAATAGATTCTTGAACTACTCAATTACCCTACTAAAATATGGGTCAGTATCATATGACTCTTGGATAGCTTCAACTCCAACTACTTTACTCACCATAGTAATTAATAAAGCTACTCTCATGTTCAATGCATCAACTACCTAATTCTGTTTCCCTAATTTATATTTCAAAATCAACATTATACACCTACAAGAAATAAACCCACTTTACATGTCTACTATTCAACTTCTTTTGTGTATTCACATACTTCAAAGCCTCATGATCTATAAATAGTATAAACTCCTTATGCACCAAGTAATGCCTCCCATGTTTTAATGCTTGTATAATTGCATAAAGTTCAACATCATGATTAGAATACTTTCTTATTACCTCATTTAGTTTCTAATTGAAATATGATATTGGCTTTCCTTCTTGACTCAATATGACATCAATTCCCATAAATGAAGCATCATAATCAACCTCAAACACTTTGCTAAAATTTGGTAATGATAATATTGGTCTTTCAATAATCTTATTTTTTAAAAATTTGAAGTGTTATGTGGTTTCTCTATTCTATGTAAATTTATTCCCTCTCATGCAGTCTGTTATTCGTACCACAATACTACTAAATTCTATGTAAAAAGTTGCTAAGCCATGAAAACTTCTTACCTCTATAATATTTTTGGAATAAGCCACTCAATAATTGCCTTTATATTTTCTTTGTCTATTTTTACACCATCTTCTGAAACTATAAATTCAAAAAACACTAAACTATTATGCATAAACTTGTACTTCTTCAAATTTACATACAATTTCTCATTTCTTAAAAAATATAATAGCATTCTCAAATGCTTTAAGTTTTCTTATTTAGTCTTATTGAATATCAAAATATCATCAAAATAAACAACTAAAACATACCAATATATATATTTTAGCACTATATTTATCACCCTTATAAATGAGCTAGGTGTATTAGATAATTTGAATGGCATCACCATCCATTCATATAACTCATCCGTAGTCTTGAATGCAGTTTTCCACTCATCTACTTCACTAACTTGAATATGATAATAACCACTTCTTAAATCAATCTTGGTAAAGTATTTTACTCCTTAAAGCACATCCATCATATTATCTAAATGAGGTATAGAAAACCTATATTTAATGTAATTTTATTAATTTCTCTACTATCCACACACATTCTCCATCCTCCATCTTTATTTTGAGTTAGCAATGCTGGTGTTGCACATGAAATCATACTCTCCCTTATCACTTTCTTTCTTAGCAGTTTAGAAAAATATTTATTTAATTTTACATGTTTAGTTAGACTCATCCTATATGTTGCTTGATCCCTGAAATCAAATCATTGTGATGCTGAATATCTCTCTTTAGTGGTAAATTATTTGGTAATTCATTGGGTATAACATCAATATATTATTTCAACACTCTTGCTCCTATTATTATTGACACAATTTTTATTTCTTTATTATTTAATACAAATGCATAATAGCAACCTTGTACCTTTATATCTTGGATAAATTCTTTAGTAGAGAGCATGCTTTCTATCTTCCCTTCTTCTTTTAGAGGTAATGAAACTACCTTTGTACCACCTTTCCAAAAAGCGTATGTGTTCTTCGATCTGTCATGAATTACTTTCCTATCTAATTACTGCAGTCTTCCAAATAACACATGACATGCCTCCATTAGAATAACATTATATCATTTTTCATCGTTGTAGTTTTTTCTTAATAAAAACTTGATTAAGTACCTTTTATCTACTGTAACCTCATTCTCTTTCTTAAGCAATGAAATGCAATAAATATTACGATGTTATTCACATTTGAGATTCAGTTTCTCTATCATTTACTTAGAAACCATATTTTCACAACTACTACCATCTCTAATTACTTTGCATAACTTTCCATCTCAAGTACATCTTGTCCAAAAAATATTTGATAATAGCCATGCATTACCACCTTCCTTATTTTGCACTTGATCCTTCTTTAAAGTAAACATGGTTCTTCTCATCATAAGATTCTCTCTTATATCTATAGGTGCAACTTAAGTATTTTGGTTTTTTATCTCAGCCTGAACAAGATTTACTCTTGGGCAATCTTCTTACCTATTTTTTTAAAATCTTGATAGTGTGGACACTCAAATTCTCTATCGTATTTTTATCCACATCTATAATAGAGATAAGATCCATGCTTACTTGAAATACATCCTCTAATACCACTGTAACCTCATCCTCATTAAAATCATTTTCCTCTTTATTGGTATTGAAATCCTTATCTATTATCATCTTACCTTTCTAGATCATGTGATAATTCACCTCTATTGGTAAAAATTTCAAAAATAGCATCTAAAATATATTAATATTATAAAACATACACCTGTTTTAACTATTTAATATTTATGTGATCGAAATGAAGTTAGTAGGAATAATTAAGATTGTTTAAAATCTAAGAATAACATCCTAGTTTAAATTTAGAAATGGATACATTGATAGTGCACTTAGAGGATTTGAATTTAGCAAATTAAGGGGAGAGATTTAATTATCTTATGTTTCTATTATTTTATCACAATAGTCATTACTAGTTATAAAAATGATTTATGTGTGTTATGTCACTATAAACATCAAAACATAGATCAAAAATTGCTTGGATGATACTATTACAATGACTAGTATTATCTTGAATCTGCCAATAGTGTCCCTTTATGTTGTCCAAGTCTATGATGTGTCATATCCTTATGTGAACATATATATATGTTTCATGTGTGATCATTTGCATCCAATTATGTGCATTCTATTCTATTTTCCTTCATTTGAAACCCTAATCACATATTTGAAAACAAAATGATCATATTAAAATGAGTTATTATGTGGGATTGGATAGTCATAACTAGTTCATTATAACTAACTGAGTGTTACCACATTCCATTACACTAAAGAGGGTTCAATCATCATTTATTTCTTCCACTTATTTGTGTGTGTGAAAAATCATTATCAATGTATAATTTAATCTAATGTTTGGCTTTTGACACTTGGAACCATGCAACTTTTACTCTTTTGTGCATTCAAATCTAGCCATTAGGCTTATATTTTTAAGGGTTTTAATATTTTTATGACTTTATGATAATATGTAAATAAGTGATACTGGATTTGCCAGGTTTGTTATGAATTTCCAAGATGTTGATAGGTGAGTATAAGCTTAGGATAGATGTGTACTTATATCTCACTCTTTTTTTTTTTTTACAATGTTCGACCCATGAAATTTATCTAGGATAACCTAGTGGACACTTACCAATTTGAAACATAGTCTTTGGGTGTTTCTGGACACTATTGGTAGATGCAATCGCTTGAAATAAATTACATTTATGTAGTTGTTAATAATCTAAAATATAAATATAATATATTAGTTATGCTTGAAATATCTTTTTATTACACCCAATTTATGTAATTCATACTTATAAGATATTATTTTAAGACACTTCATGTTAAAATATTAGTTCGAATATGTTCCATTAGTAGAATCAGTATGAAGATGAACCGAATATCCTCATTATGGTAAATTTAATAGATTTAAGTTAATAAAACAAACAAGTTTGTCATAGATGATGAAAATCCCAATTTTTGCAAGTGGTGATTATGTAACCACCCCAATCTTTGTGTAAATGCAAGTATTTTTAAGTAACAATTGTGCAACCACTATAGTAATTTCAAAACCACCCCAAAAATTTCTTAACTATTGGTTTGCATATTACACTTGTTCTTCCACCATATAAAACATGGGAATGGGAATGGTTGAAAAAATTTCCACTTCCTTAAAATAGTTATTTTACTTGGAAAAATACGATCTATTACCTTGTTCAGTAATTTAATTAGTTCGGCGATTTATGAAACAACGCCGATTAGTGCTTTTAGATGTTAAGTGGCAGGGAGTTGTGATTACGTGGATTTAGTTTTAAACTGGTTTCTTACAGTTATGAATTGTTTCACAATGTATAAATATACCTGCCATTAATCAATAACATATAACAACATTTTGGCATTCAATCTTTTTTTGTCCTCCATTGGTATCAGAGCGTAAGCCTGGGATGGTAACGTTAAAATCTAATACAGCAAAGAAGTACGGTGACCTGCTATCCAGCACCTGGTGGAACAAGATAAAGAAGTGATGGTGGTATAAGTAATTAATACCACGATGCAATAGAAGCTAAAATCCTTCATTCTATGCTTGCGAGCCCTAATTCTTCAACATCGAGTTTCAGATTACCTTCTCTGGCATAAAATGTTCTAGAATGTTTTGTATATTTTTGGCAGTTCATCAGTAGATATAAAATGTTCTCCAAGTAGAAGGATAGACGTTGAAGGAGTCAACAAGATTGATAGAAAATGCTTGCAAATGTGTAGCGTATAGAAGCAGTGAACATGGAATCCTGAAGTAGCAGCTATGACATTTGATTTTGCCATTCCATCTTTGACATAGAACGTACGCGAGTCATGACAAGGAGAAAGCATAAGTTTAGAAGATAAATGTATTCCTTTTTCTATTCAAGCATCGCTATAGAGAAGGAAGAAGAAGGCAGCAATTCACACCACTAGTCCATGATTCTTTCTAGTCAACGTGCCATATCTCACTTTCCAATTCCTCATTAGCGATTTAAATAAAGAGGTCATCTTATTTTTTGTGTATTCGCTTTAGTTTAAATTTATAGCTGTCAAAATATCTTGTGTTAGCGTTATGTTATTTGTCAAATCCTTATATACGTCTAGCTCAGATCTTTATGCATCCAGTTTCTACATCTATGTCAGTTAACAAGTTGTTTATGTTTTTAAAATAAAATAAATTAAAGGTCTTTAATTTTTTCATAGTGTTTTGACTAAGTTTGTGTTTTTATGTTTTTTTTTATATTGGTTTATTTGTTTAAAAGTCTTAAGTCTTTTTGTTTTTTTTTTTTTTTTCCAAAAGATTCATTTTTTTAGAAAAAGAGTCAAAATGTGTCAATATTTTTTGGGTCCATTGTTGATATTGTTAAAAATGTTAAAAATATTTTATATGGATACCTTAACGTTTTGAGTTGAAGTGTGAGTTTTATGTTAAAATTTTCAAAATCAAAGTTAATTATTTCTACATGGATGCATTATCACTTGTACATGACATCTTATATCAAATGTTGTCAAATATCAAATGGGTTCAAACTATGGGGGGTGATTTCTTCTCATGCAACGAAGCTTCAAATCTTCATTCGCTGAGAGAAGCAACGTCATCTACTGGAGGCCGGAGGATACATATAGGTTGGAGGAGAACTGACATCCTCTCATGAGTCACCTACGATGGCATCACATCATTGCTATGGTGGCAAATTTTAGTGTGTTTGTTTATATTTTGTAGTGTTTTTTTAATAAGTTACTAAGCACTATTTTCTAGTTTGGTACCTCCTACAAAAGAATATTATGGAGAGCAAAAGCGCTAAAGTAATGCTTGGTTTATGGAAAAGGGTTTGTGCTAATCTGAGAAACCATCGAAGTGCAGTAGAAACATCCTACAATGCTCCAGGTTCATGGTCACCCTTCAAAAAAAAACCATATGGGCTTATGATAATCCTCATAATCTATGAAACTACTGAAGGTGTTTATAGAGAAAAGTGTTCCTGTCACTTCCATGTTTTTGGTAATCCTGCAAGGAAAAACCAAGGTGACACAAAGACCTTGAAGCCACAAGGATGGTATAGCACCTCAGAAAGTGAGCAGGGTATGTGGGTATTGTAAATCATTTTATAGTGTTTATAATAAAGGCAGGGGGTGGGGGCGCGGGGGGCCGGGCCCGGGGGGGATTGGGGGTTAAGGGGGTAGGGTCACTATTAGGAAAAAATATGTTTGTATAAATAATTTAATAAATGGGGAATGTTAGAAAAATATGATCTGTTACATTGGTCAGTAATTTAGTTAGTTTAGCGGTTTATTATACAACACCAATTTGTGCTTTTAGATGTTAAGTGGTAGGTAGTTATGATTACGTCGAGTTAGTTTTAAACTAGTTTCTTATAATTATGAGTTGTTTCCCATTGTATAAATATACCTGCTATTAATCAATAATAGATAGTAGTATTTTGGCATTCAATTTTTTATCCTTCAATTTTGAGATCTTTGGTGGGTTCCATGTTGAGAGAGAATAACTATAACCTCTATTAAATGTAGAAGATAACATAAAATGTAGTTGTAAGTCTTAAAGCTAGATTCACATTCTAATTTTCATGTTTTAATTTATATTCTTGTTATCTCGTTGTTCTTAGCTATATATGGGGTTGTTTCAACTATGTTTAAAGTTCTATTAAGTGTATATGAAGTGTAAATCAATCTTTTAGGCAATATTTTCATAAGGTGGTAATGGAAATTATATCCATCAAGGCCTTATTTATTGATAACTTGTATATTTATTGAGTTACTTAATGGAAGGGGAGCACAATTACCTCACCCACTATATTTTTTCTGATATTAAATTTCTCAAGGTCAATTATTATGTTTTTATTATGCCTTGTCCCATTTTCATGTTCATATTCATGTTATATATGTTGTAAATTTCATTTGTAACATGAATTTATATTTGTTCTATCATTGGAAGTAGCCTAGAATTGTAACCGTTCAATCATTTGCTAAGATAGGAGTTAAAGAATTCATGTTGATGAATCTTGGTGTGGAATATCCAACTAGTAAAAGGATTCTATTGGTATTATATCTCATTTATTACAAGTTTTAGTACTTTTATGTGTTTACATTGTAATATTTGTATGCCAATATATAAAGTAGTGCTAGTGGTCAACGTACTGTAGTTCCCTTTGAAGAAGATATTTATGGAAGGATGTGGAAGTAATAAATCATAATTATTTCCTATTATCACCAAGAATATGCCCATATAACAAAATAATAATTTCACAAGATAAATAAGGAGTGGTTAACATCTCTAATTTTTTATGAATAAACTTATTTTGTTGGATTATAGCATGAGGATTTTCATGAATAAGCTTGGTGTTTATATAGAGATTATAAAATTTAAAAAGGGATCATGCTTCTAAGCATGAGAAGGTGGAAGACAAACCTTGTGAAAAACAAGAACTACCTCCATTCACGGTTGATATAAATATAAATACTAATCATGTGATAGAGATGTGAATGTAGAGAGGATAAACCATTTGTTAGCCTTAGTAGAGGTATATTTTCATTTGCATTAGATTAATGACAGCAAAAACCAAATTACAAGTTTAAATTAAACCAATCAAGATTTAACTTTCTTAGAGAATTATGTCCATAACATAGTTTTAAAGAAGTTTCCTTCTATTAATAGGTGGAATGATTTTAATATGGTAATGAAGAATAATTTTATCCTATACTTTTTTATCCATGTATTGTAAATATATTATCAAAAATCAGGGCCAAAACATACCTGATTACATAAATGAGTTATGTAATATATATGTGAACATTGGAAAAGATATAGTAGTCCATGACATATTGATGAAGTATGTTGGTAGAATATTATATTAAAAACATATATATTCTATTAATATGAGTTTTGGAAACAACCTATACATATTACTCTAGTATAACTCACTATAAAATAATTAAATGAAATAAAATGCAAATATTCTCACCTCACTTATTGAATGAAACCTTATTTCTTATTGAGTTGATGCGATTTTGATTTTCAAAATTTGCTTTCTCAATGAAACTATTTTTCAAATTTTTGTAGCATGATGATGAATTGATTTATTTATTAATCTCAAATGGATGCAATAAGATTATTTTGATGATCACACAAAAATTCATGATGAAAAATTAAATGCTCTTATGATGGTCTACTGGATAATGGATTTTCAATTTATAGAATTCTTGGATGGGAATGGATGGCTGAATTTAATCCATATTTATTTAATATTTTTGAATTTGGATGGTTGATATTTGGTTTATAGCTCCATATTATTTAATGGATCAGTTTAGAATTTATAAAATAGTTCACAGACATTTTTTAATTAGTTGTTGAATGTCTTAAATTGAATTGAATGCCTTACAATTGGGTGCCGGTATCTATTTAGACATATTAAATATGTATATTGGAGGGTTAAATGTCCTAAATGGGGTTTTTGAATGTCTTTGAATGTTCTAAAGAGGTGTAGAATATGTTTTTTTAAATATTGAAATGGATTAAATGTGGTTGGTTTAGTTGGATGATGATGTATCTTAAATAATTTCTTTATTTGTATTAATGTGTGCATGGCATAATTAGTGACTAATTATGTAAACTAATATTAAATAAATATCTAACAAATAATATGGGTAATGTTATATGGAATAGGATATGCATCACATCATAATATAAGATAAATGGTGATTGATGGATGTCGAGAATAGTAAATTAGTGATGACACTATGGTGGTGAAATCTAGGTTTGTATAGATTCCATATCCATTTGTGGAGATTCATTCACTTGGCCATACCTAAGAATGTAAATGAGGTTTTTTTCTCAAGCTTACTACTTAGAGATGGAATGTAATTTAAGGATCCACCTACCTCTCAAATAACTACCAAGAAATAAGGTGGTTATAAGTATAGGAAAAAAAGTAAGTGTATGATAATTCTATTTCTAATAAGGATACTAAAAGGGTTTTTGGGAATTGTGATATTGATACTCATTTTGAGAAGAATTTTTTAAAGTTATATCTATAATAGTATCTATTTAACAATAATAATAAAGAATGTTTAGACACTATTTCTCAATTATATACAACCTCAATATTGCACACTTAAAAAATACATATCATGAATACCCTTCATCTTCTAGACATTCTTCATAGTAAAAAGATCACATGTATTAATCTTTTTGCATATTGCTTATCTCTTAGTTTTAAGAATGTTACTCTGATGACAAACCTTTTATCATGCTCAAACTATTATAAACAAACTTATCTTCAGTTTTTGTAAGTTTTAGAAATGTGCTTTTTCTACTCGCCCAGACACTTGTGTCCTAGTCAAAAACCTATGTCTTATCTCAAGTGTCTTATGCTAATGCAAGTGTGCAGTTACCTAATTTCATCTACTTTACAATTGAAATGTATGCTTACGATTATCCTAAGTGATTTAATGAAAGATATTTTACAAAAATATTAGTTTATATACATGATCAATCCTCATTTATTCTTCAGCTAGAAATGTAATAACTCATAAGACAAAATAATAAAAATATTTAATCAAAAATTCAAGTGAGAAAATCTACCCTATTTTCTTCTGTTTTCATATCAGTCATAGAGACATCACATCTATAATTATGAATTCTTGAAGGACCACTTCACGAGCCATAATTTCCAACTTACAAGATATGTCATTATTGTACTTGATTTTCATATATTGCATCCTTATTTACACACAAAAAAAATATATAGGGGATAAATACATAAGTATGAGGCCCTCTTAAGAGTATTGGCTATGTATGAGTAATGAACCCAAAAACTAACAAAAATAAGAAAACTACCAAAAGGCCATGATCTCGAAACAATAATCATAATTTATTCTTATTGATTGCTTTAAATAATTACAAACCCAAACCATGATTAATTAAGACTCAACTCAAAAATTAGAGTTTACATAAAAAATTTAAAAAAAAAAAAAAAAAAATCTATAAAAAATTACTAGTTTTAAAAACTCTCAAAATAGCCCAAAAATATCTCAAAATATCCTAATAGCTACAATTAGAATATGGGAGGAAATTCAATTAAATTTTATGTTTGGATCTAAAAATATACAATTTCTTAAAATATACAAAATAAAAAAAAATATAATAAAATTTGTAATTTTAGACCCTCAAATGATCATGTATGGCCTTCAAAAAATATCAAAAACATTGTTAGGGTAGTAGAATGCCCTAATATAGAAACAAAATTTTCAATACAATAGTTTTGGCAAGTGGAAGAGTTCAAACGGAGTTACGAGTCAAAAGTTATGGCCTCCAGAAGGTTGGCCTATTTTTTTACATCATTGTCCTCTGGTTAAAAACAACTCAACTCTTATGAGTTTTCTTGATTGTACCGCTACCATTTTTCTTTATCATTTTCTTCAACTCCCATTCTATAATTCAAGTGTTGTCTTGTTACTTCAATCCTTCCCAATGCACCAAATATCTATTATAATTGCCTTGCCTTGTGCTCACTATCTTCATATCTGAAACCTGCACTATTTTTTCTTTCTCATTTGGAACTTGATGCTTCCAATTTACTTCTTCATCTTCATCATCTTCAACATCTTCCCCGAACTTTGTACATTTTATTTTAATTTTTTAATACAACATTCATGAAGCTTAAGCTTTAACTAAATTTTTTTTCAAAGTGCCTTCTGTCTATTTCCTGCTCCTTACCCTCACCACATCCCTAAATGTTAAGGATATACATTTGTTCTGAGTATTGAATATCAGTTCAAAATTTTCATTGTGATTTTGTTGGCAAAAAGAAGTAACTGCTAGAGACACAAATAAAACCTACAATGCCAAGCAAAAAATGATTGAGAAACTCAAACAAAAGATTTTTTTTTCCTCTGAAGCTCCTAAGAAAGGGCACTACCTATTCTACCATCAACCCTATGTATCTCGTCCCTAGCGTAAGTCCACCTGTGTCTTCAGCTAAGGCACATGGCACACATTTTAACCCCATTTAAGGTACATTTTACACTTTTTTCTATCCGTGACTTCTTGTTAGTAGTGTGTTTTAACCGAATTTTAATGATTTTCCTTATTTTTTAAAGGGTTCTTAAAAAAAAGGCAATTTTCTATTTTTAAAAAAAATTAAAAATCACCAAACTTTATTACATAATTTTCATGGATCTTTTTCATCAGTCTCAATTTAATAAATTTTGAAACATAAATCCATGTCATTATTATTTTATTTTTATTTCTTTAAGTAACATAACTTTATTTCAAATATATATAAAATGACTGTGGAGGTTTTTATAAAATTACTCTTCAATTTAAATATTAAAATATTTAGGCTATAAATTTTTAGAAATAAATAATTTATTTATGTTACATAGAAATATAAATCTTTACTTATAATGTTTTAATTAAAAAAAACAAAAAAAAAACCAACATTCATTATAAGCATTATTTTATAATGCAGAATTTGATTTATTAAATTTAATTACTTAAAACAATGGCATTTATAAATGAAATCAAGAATACATTAAATCCTTAACGTGGGTATAGTGTCTTTACATTCTTCCACCATAAGGAGGATCAATTGAGGTTTACAATGGGGACATAGCCTATACATTCTTAAATGAATGAGAAATTATAGATTATACAGTTAAATTATAATGTAGAGAGAATAATGAAAATGAAAATTATCAAGATAAATAAAATTTCCAATAAATTAAGATCTTGAAACAACACTCAAAATTAATTCATATTAAATGATTTGAAATAATTACAAATCCAAATCATATTTAAATAAGTTTCAACTAGAAAATTAGAGTATAGATGCAAAATTCGAAACAAACTAAAATCTAAAAGAAGGTCTATTTTTCGCAGTTACTATTTATAGTGATTTTTGCATGCAAGCGTATGCAGCGCTAATTTTTTTTTGAAATATTCTAAAGAGTATATTAGACTATGGGATGAAATTCAACTGAAGTTAACACTTAATACTAAAAATATACAATTTTAAAAAATAATAAAATCTTAAAAGAATAATGAAATTGTAATTTTGGACCCTCAGATGATCATGTACTGCCTCTAAAAAATATTGAGAATATCCTTAAGCAGGGAGAACTTATTAAAACAACAATGAAATTTTTGAGATGGTCGCTTCAATACATGGAAGAACTCAAACAAAACTACAGAGCAAAAGTTATGGCCTCCGCAAGGTTAGCCTATTTTTTTTGCATGAGAAAAAATGTGTAAAAATTTTTAAAGAAATTTGACAGAATTGATAGATACTTTTAAATTTTTCAGATCATTTAATTATATTTATAAACAATTTTTAGATCCATATTTTTTAGATTAAAATTTTTTATAAATAAAAATAATTTATAAAATAAAACAAAATTAATTTTTTATATAAAATAAAAACCACTCATTTTCTACTAATTAATTTTAAATTGATGTTAAAAAGATTTAATTTTTTAAAATCTACATAACATTTTTTATTTTGATAATATTTTAATTAAATAAAAATATAAATTATTATTTTTGTATATAATTTTAAAAATATTTATATAAAAAAATTTAATTGTTGGATCACATCGGCCAAAAAGGTATTTATAAGTGGAAAACTTAAAAAAATAAACCAACATCTGGAAGGAGATATGTATGAAAATATTGCATTGCGGGACATCGCACTTAAAGTTGACTGCCATTCTCAGCGTGCTCGTTACTTCAAAGTCCTCAATTTTTTATTCAACACCAGCGCACTCAAAGTTGATTACCAGACTTTAACAATAATAGATTATTAACTACTCCTTTACTCTTTTCAATATATTAATTATACACGAAATACAAAGACCTTTTAAGCTTTCAAGAACGTGTTCTCTAGAAGTTATGGTTTCTAACGCAGAAGGGTAAAATGTTTTTTAAATATATTTATTTATTTAGTTATTAAAATGAAGAATGGTTAATATGGGTGACGAATATAAAGATTATTTTTTGTTTATCATATTTGAATTGTGATTTTTTTATATTTTTATTTATAATAGTGAAACGATTAAAAATTTAATGTTAGAAATATTATTTACATCTCACATTATTATATTCATTTTTCCCATTCTTTATTTATTAATATAATTATATTAACACTATTAAAACTAATGTAAACAAAAACACTTCAATTACATTACTCAATACATGTGGAGTTTAATGATAACACACAAGCTAAATTATGTAATATGTTAGAAATATCAAATAAAAAATAATTGAAAAATTATATAAAAAAATAAATATTAGCATATTAAAATATATTCAAAAATCAATCTCTATCAAATTATTAAAAGTTGTAATGTAATTAATATAGATAATAATAAGTAATAACTATTACACCAAATTAAAAAATCTCTATATTAAACTTAGTGCATTTATTTTACTAACAAATTATTAAAAATTGTAGTTTAATTAATATAAATAATAAAAATTTAATTAATATGAATAATAGTAAGTCATAATTACTATGCCAAATAAAATATATATGTATTGTACTACATCCATGTTGCACCTAAACCTGCCCTTGAGTCAATTTTCAAACAAGAATCTTGATTGTTTCTTAACTGACTTAATAATAAAGTCCACTTAGAGACGTGGCCAATGAGTACCGGTAAGATGAGAAAAAGAGATGACATGATTCATTTCGGACTGATAAAATTGAAATCATTAATGCTTTTCCACACATGCCTCCCATTTGAAATTTTGTGTGCAGGAAGGCCACTTTCAAGTGGATGAAAATATTTCTAAAATAAAAATTTCTTTACAACTGTAGCAGGTTTGTTTCTCTGTGTTGGCAAAATACTGTTATAGTGAAGCTGGCAAAGGGCATTTATAGAAACATGGCAACCAAATTTATATCGTTTGTTTTGGCACAAGGGAGAGTGGGTGTTAATTCAGAGGAATAATGTGCTCACCTTTTGAGTCCTTCCCAAAAAAGTTCTGACATGATTTTATGATAATTCTTCCAGATATTTGAGTTCCCAACTACATTGGATGCATGACACTCTGAAAGAACCATATTTTTAAGATTTAGTGCCTGCATAGATATAGATGATCCTTATACCATACAGCATCCCCTTTCCATACAATTTTTTATAACATGCTTAGATCATGTTGGAGCTCCTAAACGAGATTTTATGTATTTATGTCATTCTCTCATTCTGAGCTTGCCTTATCCACCCAATATTTTTTAATAGGGACATGACACACAAAAGTGATTTTTTAGACACATCCCTCCTTTATGGAGATTCAACTAACATATTATCCTTTCCTTTCTTTTAAATGATCTAAAAGTCATATCCCAAATTATTTTTAACCCATTTTTTTTTTTGGGTCTCCTAATGATAACCTTTGTTTTAATAAGTATTTGAGACTATAATGATATATCATCACCTTAAAGTTTCTTTCCATAATTTATGATATATATTGTTTCAATTCATGAAGGATAGTAATTATTTCCTTCTCATAAAAGTGCTTCAACAAAATCTTACCCTTGATTCAACAGCGCTCAAACACATTACGTCTTCCTTGTTGAAAGACTCCTCCCTCATATAAATATGTGTCAAAATTTCTACATCATGTTTTGCATCAAAAATTTCATATTTTACCAAGCAACGTAGTTGCATCATTCATATATATATATATATATAAACAAGTAACATATTTAAGATAAATAAAATTAATTTAAAATATTTATTTAAAGTATTCAAAAGAAATTTTTAACTCTAATCAACTATGAAAATTAAATAATCCTTTATTATACCTCAAATTTGTACACAATATCTTCATAAATAAAATTAAAACTTTAAACTACAATTTATTAAATATCTTAAAGATGGACAACTCATCACACAATTTTTTTTTTTTAAATTTTCATCATCCTACCATCCTCCTACAACACCAATATAGCCATCACTACCATTATCATCTTCAACATGATCATCATCAATGCCACCATCCAACTCACATGCCGTATGTCTCATTGCCTAAAAAATTTCATATTGTAAGTCACTTTTTAAATTTTGAAAAATATTAATTAAATAATACAAATATTAATAAAAATACACATGTTTTATTTATTTTATATTAATGTCATTTAAATTATTTAAAACAAAGGATAATTTAGATTGTGTAAAATAGAGCAATAATACCCAATTTAAATTGAGAAATGGATACATTAATATTGCACGTAGAATATTTGAATTTGACAAGGGTAGAGGGGAAAGATTAATTATATTATGTTTCTATTTTTTTTATTACAATAATCATTATTAGTTCTAAAAATTCTTCGTGTGTGCTCTCTGATTATTCAAATAAACAAATTTTAGCTCAAAACTTGCTTGGATGCTACCAGTAAAAGTAAGACCATTATAATGATTGGTACTATCCTAACTCTAGAGATTTTATCCCTATATGTTGTGCAGATCTATGATCCCTCACATCCTTTTATGCACCTATAAATTTGAAATGTGTGTTAACTTGCATCTATTCACGTGCATTTATATTTGTTTTCTTCTCCATCATTTAAAACCCCAATCACACATTCAACAATAAGAAGACACTTAAAAAATGAGTTATAATGTGGGGTTGGATAGTCCTAATAAATCTATTGTAAGTAATGAAAATTTTCCAACATTCTGTTACTCCAAAGAGAGATAAAACCAAATGCATTTTTCCCACATGTGTGTGTGTGTGTGTGTGTGTGTGTGTGTGTGTGTGTGTGTGTGTGTGTGTGTGTGTGTGTGCACAAAATCACGATAAATTTAGAATGTAATGCAATGTTTGGCTTTTGACACTTGAAACCAAGAAAATTTTACTTTTGTGTGTTTTCAAACCTAGCTCTAGGGATTATATTTTGATGGTTTTTAATATTATTATTCATTTGTAATAATGTATAAAAATCATTTTAGTGGATTTCTCAAGTTTGATAGGAATTTGCAACATGTTTCTAGATGAATATAACCTTAGGATATATTTATATTTATAGTTGACTATATTATTTTATGAAATGGCCAACCCATGAAATTTGTTTATGCTAACCTAATGGAGACTTATCAATTTCAAAATTAGTTATTGGGATTTTATGGACACTTCCATCATAGGCAAAAGCATAGAGTAAACCACAATTTTCTAGATTTTACTAATCTAAAATATGTCTTTGTATTTGATATGATTGAAAGATGTTTCCATTATGATTTATTTATATAATTCATGCTTATAAGATATTATTATAAGACACTTCATATTAAAACATTAGTTTAGATAAGTTTCAATGGAAGAATCAATAAGAATATGAACCAAACATCCTCATAATGGTGAATTTAGTATCTTCAATCTCTTACAGCTGAGGGGTTTGTCATAGATGATGAAACTTCCAATTTATGTATGTAGTGTTTACATAACCAGTTCACGATGGTTGTGAAATTATTTGTTTTTGTAGGTGACAATTGTGAAACCATTATAACATTTTAAAAACTGCCTAAACATTTTCTTAATTGTTGGTTTGCATATTATGGTTATTTTTCCACCTTAAAAAATGTTTGAATGGGAATGGTTGATAATGATTTTGCTTGCTTAAAAAAGTTCATTTGAGATATTTGGTGGGTTTTAAGGTAAGATGGCATATGTGAAACCTCTGTTGAAGGTATAGGACAACATAAATCTATTGTGAAGACTTGAGGTAATTCACATTATAGTTTAAAATTTTGAGTCTATGTTTTTGTTATCTCATTATTCCTAGTTATATATGGTTTTTTTAACCATGTTTTAAGTAGTTTCAAGTGTATAATAAGTGAAAATCAATATTGTATGAAAGCTAGTGAAAATTATATTTATGAATGCCATGTTTGGATATAGCTTGTAAATTTCTTAAATTAGATATAAGGTTGAAGGAATGAATCAAAAATAAGAGTAAAAATTATCACTCCAGGTGTCATTTACCGGTTTTCACCTTTTGCACACTACTTATCCACCCTTTTAGGTTTTCAAGTAGGTAGTGTACTATCCTACCACCCTTTCACATATTCAATATACTAACATAACTAGGTGGCCTCCCTTTATGGATTTTTAACCAGCCTATAACTTCTTCTAATGTTTAAGTTTATCCTACAAAACTTATGAAAAATACAAAATTAGAGTGTGTAATACCTATTGGGCAAATGATGGCATGATTTGAAGTGGATGCATAATAAGCTAATGCTATGTTGGTTGTGCTTGTTACAAGAAAAATCACTTGGCTATGCATAATTTGTTGATGAGATTTGTTATTGTTGGGTGTTTGCTTTGGGATTCATGGCTATTTTTATACTATGGGATCTGATGAACTTTCTATGTTAGAATTAATTGAGGATCATCCACAGATTGAGCAATGGAAGGATCAATATTTGAAAGATATTTATTAAGCATCTTTAAATCCAATAGTACATGCCACACCATAGAGAGCATTATACATGGTGAGATCTGGATTACCATCAAGTTTTGTACATCTTCATCTTTCATGATGTTAATGAGTGATTTAGCATTCGATTCCTTGAAATGAATATCTAAAACCAACTCATCCAATTGATTTCCATTCTTTGGATCTTGTAGGACAAAAAATGTAGTGTATAGAGATTCACTATGCCAAACATGAATTTTTTACATGGAATCATCCTTTACACTCAATAATTTCTTGACAACATTTCTCATCACATCAGAAGTAGTAATTTTATTATCCATCAAAGCTTTGGTTTTATCTACTAGTTTTAAGTCCAGTTGATTAGTAGCCAATGAACTATTAATGCGTTGTTTCCAAATCAATATTCCTTTTGTGATTTCTTGTGCTTGATTCATAGAAGTTTCTAAAACTTAGTCATATTCCTTAAGTAATTCATAGATTGCCTCCATCTTTGAGTATATGTTTTTCCCCTATGTTTTCAGTGCTTGCGTGTGTTGCATAGCCATCTAGTCCTTTTTAATCTGATTTAACAAAGTTGTGAGCTATTTTTATTTCAACATCACATCATCTCCTAAGACTTTTGTATTTAGTGATGAGAAACTGTTATTAATTATCTAGTACACATTTGTAAGCTAATGAATCAACTCTTAATTGTCACCTTGTATACAAGATAACTTCTTGTTCTAGGGTCAAAGCCTTTTGAGAAATGGAGTCTTCAAATGCAGTTTTGCCTTAAATCAATTTGGTCAGTGGTAATTAGATAACATCTAGAAATGTTTTGTCAAGTGTAGTGGTAAAAAGTGTTATGGATGTGATTGGAAGCATTGTAAGAGCTAACATGCATTAAGATCAAGCAAGCAAGAAAATTCTGTATTTGGTGGATGATATGGGACCATCCCATACCCACTTGCTAGTCATTTTAGGTTTCGAATGCCAAGCCCCCTCCTACACACCTTTTTGTGTCACCAACTTGTGTTTTTTTACACAGTCTACTTATTCTTTGTCTTTAGATTATTTTTATTTTATAGCTTGAGCCTCAGCTTTAGCCTTAGCCTTATCATCTCAATCAACATGGTATTTAAATTGCACCTTAGCATTAACTTTAACTTTAGCTTCAGACTCAGATTTGTCTTTAACCTCAGTGTTATCTTTGGCTTTAGTCTTAGTCATAGCTTTGACCTTAGCTTCAACTTTAGCCTTATTCTTTGTTTTTTAAAATTCAATTGTGCACTTGGTTTGCCCATAATTAATACATCTCCTTTTGAGACATTGCTTGAGATGTCAATTCCTCTAGATTTTTTTGTGCATCATGGGATAATTAATATATTTGGACTGCTTCTTCTTGCTCATTTTTATTTAGATATACTTCATCTCATTTCTTTTGTGACTTTGATTCATAAACTTGCTTTTGTCTATCCTCTACTTTTTATGCTTACTTACGACCTGTCTTATGCATAGCTTATTATTGGCATTATTTTTCATATGAAACAGCCTATTGCTTCCGTTATTCTTCTTCTATTAGTGCCTACATATTTGATTCTTTTTTCTTGCACTTTTTCTCTTACTTTTTCTATTTATTCTTGAACTTGTTTTTCTCCTGCTTTGGGTCCCCTAATACTCACATAGTTTCTATTTATGGCTCTAGTTGTAATAATTTAGTCTATTTAGGTTCTTAAATAGGTGTTGGAAAGTCCAGTATCATAATATTTTATTTTGAATATTTCAAACATTAGGATTCAATCACTATAATCTTCCATGTATCTAGATTCTTTATATAATTAGGAGGGCTATTGGGACCCATCTTTCATTTCTTGATAGCCTGGCCTTAATGTTGTGGCTATGTTTGTTTTAATTATTGTGTTCCCCTCTCTTTTTCTTGTTCTTCAAAAGATACCATTCTTTATTTTAATATCTTATATGTCCTTACTGAAGGATGAGTCATTGATTTATACATCAAAGATAGATGTAGAATCTATTTTTCAATAGATTATCCCATAGTTGGATCTTTGTTGAATATTTTAGTTGCTTCTTAGCCTATAGTGTTAATAATAATAGAGGGGGAAGGTTGTGTGAAGTCAACCCAAAGGTCTTATGTTAACTTATTGGGTACTTCACACATGTGTAGTGCTTTCCAAAAGAATAAATCCTTTTATTGTTTGTACTAATAGGGATCATTGATAATGCCTTCTAGTATAAACTTTAGAACTTTGTGCTCATCAACTCCCATTTATGGTAAGTTATATTCAACAATGATTTTTGGGACATTTGGGTTTTTTAGCTAGAAATTATCCTCTTGATTTCTCATATTTTTGTTGGTGGTGAGACTCTCCTTGTTGGTTCCTTTGTTTTGCCTTTGTCTAGCTATGTTAGAGCTATTCTCATTTATAGTGGAGCATATAGTTGCATTTTTTATTTCCCTTATGCTTGATTAGGCATGGGGTTTGGTCCTCATTGAGGGATGAAATGTAAAGGTTCCACCTTGCTTGTAGTTATATATTTCTACCTCAAAATGTTTAGTCATGCATCCAAAAATATGATGAAAAATGGAATTTTAGTAGCAGTTAGTGTCGATAAATTGAGTACATTGATCTAGATGGCATTGTGTAGTCTTATAATTGATGCATGTTATCAAAGATATTTTATCACATCTTGGGGTATTCTTGGGTGTGACCTAATCAATTTTAGAGACTCAATCTACTAGGTGTTGATCTACCCTTGTTTCTCATATTATTTCCACACTTTGGTCCATGCAATCTTTGTGAATGTGGTAGTAGGCCAAAACTATATATCTAGGTTGATTTAACATTCTGATAATTTCCACTATGTGAAATAAAGAAGTAAGACAAAGAATTATGATAGGAATGTTTGGGAGGTACATCCAATTCTATTCTTCGGTAGTTATCTCCAAGGCTAAAAATAAGGGACATTTAATGTCTTGATGCAAGCATATCATATGATACATAATATATATAACCCTTTTGGTTGTTTCCTTAGCTTATTTTATAGTTTGGAAAACCTATTTTTAATGCACATAGCCAGAATATGCATTGAAGCATTATCTACTAAATTAATTGGTACTACTTGACCTTTTAATATACTTCTCCCCAATGTTTGGATGAATTGGTAGAGTGGTGGAATTGAGCTAAGAGGCCTATTTCTCGTGCCATAGTTTAAGCATTGATTAATATTTTTACATACCAAGATAAATGAATATCCCCTTCATTGTACATACATAGAAGAGGTAGAATTACCTCATTGATTTGTCTAAATGTGGGTAGCTTGATCATTATTTTAGTGTCTGAGCCCTCTAGTCGATGTGGGATAACTAGGGCTCATGCTTATGTAAATTATTTCATCCCAAGAGAAAACACAATAGATTTATCTTGATCAATTAAGTGTAAGGGTTTTAAGTCATTATAACTAGTTTGTTGGATCCCTAGGACAGTCCCCATTTCATATTTTTATGAATCTGAGAGTGGAATCGATAATTGATCTTTTTTCATGGTTTTAATGTTATCCTTGGTTGAATACATACTTTTCTTATTATAGATCTAGTGTGCAATTTATACAAAGTTCACTTCTTGGTAGAAGTATGTAATGTCTTTATGTTATCTATTCCCTTTATTATATAGTATTTGGTGACCAACTATATTTAGTCTTGTGCATGATTTTTCTCACAAAAATTACTTGCACTTGATTTTTATTTTATATGTCAATGAACCTTTTACATCTAGACCCTTTGATTCATTTGACGATAATTATATGATGTGACAGGATGTCTTTTCATTTATTTCAATTATTTTATGACCTCATCTATCATCTTTCCATGCAGTCTACTTCAATAAAGATGCAATCTACTCAAGTCCCTTTTCATTAACATTATTAAATGACTGTTATCTATCCTTTCATTATAAATATATTATCAATGCCATCTTCTTAGACTTAATTTATGACCATGGTATACTTTTTTATGCCTATCTTAAGAGTACCCTGGGAATCAGTCATAGTTTGGGATGCTCACTCTTTAAGCTTCATTATGATGTGTTGTGATCCAAATATTACATTGTACAAACACCCTAACCCTAACAAAACAAAAAAAAACAAAAAATAACATTTTTAAAAAACCATAATCTACATGGTGCTACTCGGTACCCTCTCTTTTTAGTACCAATAATGATGATGTCTAATAATGGTAAGGCTTTAGCATATAACCATTAACACATCCTAGAAATATGGTTCGCTATGAAATCGATTAACGCATTGGTACCCTATTTTGAGACTTCATGCAAAATTTAGGCTTCCTTATATATAGTTTATAGTTGTCATGGCAATGGCTTAAACTTGATATCATATAATAATAATGCTTAATCTAGATGAAATATCTTAGATCCTAAGTTGTGCTTGTGCCATGACTTTAACTTAATTTATGGATTTATTGCATCCATTGTGCACTTTATTGAATGTCTTTTATTCTAACCAACTCTATTGATTTTTGGTTTAGATAATCTTGGCCACCTAGCCTCATAACCATTGTAATGCATAAACATAGAATACTGTACTTAATATGCATTACTACCTCAATAATAATGATAAGATAAAAGGGAGTGAAACTTGTGACACACTTTTAATTTGTTCACTATTCCAAAAGAATCATAAGAATGCTATTATCCCAATCTTCCTTTTGCATATTACATAACTTTGTTAACATTTTTATGAATACTTTGTTTGATGCTTCAAGTTTTCCATTTGATTAAGGGTGATAAGATGTGCTCTTAAGGTGAAAAATCTTAAAATCCTTAGTGAGATTTTTGATATTTTTGAAGAAATACATTCCTCTATCTCTAACAAATTCATTTGGGCATCTAAATCTTGTAATAATATTTTCAAATAAGAATTTAATAGTGTCTTTTGCACTACATCTTTCGGTTGCAATAGATTACACCCATTTTGTAAAGTAATATGACAAAGTAATAATGTACTCCACATGAATTAATTTTCTTGAGTGACTTATATGTCTAACAAAATCAATTCTCCATTGTTTAAATGGTTGGTATGTTATCATTGGTACCAAACACATATCATTACACTAATTTGGCTTTCCCATTCGTTGACACAATAATTCATGGCTACCTTATGTGCATCCTAAGATAATTTTTACCACTAAAGACCACTCTATAGTATTTTTCTTACAATGGTTTCACCTACAAACTTACCCCCCATAAATTTCTAATGTGTTTCTCGATGAAGTTGTGGTCATTCATGCTCTAATGTTACTCTACATAACACATCTTCTTTCCTAATCTTGTACATAAATATGTTAATGAGATTATACGGGATAGATTGGATGATAATTTTTTTTCATCCCTTTCCATATAACACACATGGAAAGTACCTTTCTCCAAATGTTTTTCAATGTCCAACATATTATTTAGATAATAATAGCCTAGAATAAATGTGCATATGGGGACTCATCCTCTATTTCTTTTGGTTATTCATCATTTTACAGTCTAATCAGATGATTTTATTCCACATTTTCATGACCCAATTTTACATTTATTTTGAATTAAAACACTTTAAATAACATAAGCCATCAATAAATTCATCCTACCAACATTTGATTATTATCTAGCTTTTACAATGCCTAGTGGTTAGTAACAATCTCAAACGGTTTATCCAAATAGATAGTGTCAAAACTTTTACAATGTAAACATCATATCTAAATCTTCTCTTTCTGTAGTGGTATTGTTATTTTATACAAATGATAGATTCCTCCTAGAAAAATGTATAGTGTGATCTATCTCACCATCCCTTAGATGCACTAAGATAACTCCCACTACAATAAAAAAATCATCCATATGTATGTGGAACAACTTCTTCAAGTCAAGAAAAAATAAAATAGGTAAGATTCGTGTCCTTTGTTTTAGAATCATAACTATTGCTTGGTATTCTGAGGTTCATTCAAATCTTGTATCTTTGTGTACAAATTTTCCATTGGCATATATTTTATTGCATATCCTTTGATAAATTTTCTACAGTATCCCATATGACCTATAAAGGAATGCATTTCTATAGATTTAATCAATGGTGGCATCCCACTATTACATTGATCTTAGATTAGTCAACCAGAATGCTATAAATACATAAAAGATGGCCCATAAGAGTACAAAAATATGTGAAAAATAAGAAATTCATTAAATTTAAAGTAATATACAAAGTTGAAAACCATTCTAACATTAGTCATAGTTTTGGCATATTTTATTTTAACAGATAAAATACAATACAATCATATAAATATACTTCTATGAAATCATGAATGATGTCTTTAAATGTAATTACTATAGATCTATAGAAAACTACTAGTGGATTTTTTAAAATCAAAAGGCATTACCTTATATGTCAATCATCCCAATTTATTTGAAAAATTAGTCTTAGCTTGGTCCTCTTCTACAATAAAAATATTATGATATGAAATGAATCCATATTTGAATGAGTACATTTCATGGCCTATGATTGGCTTGATTAATTTATCTACGAATGCTATTGGAAATGTATAATTGATTAAGGCATTGTTGAGTGTGTGATATTCTCCACAAACTCACATCTTCTCATATTTATTTGACTGTATCACTATGAAACTCACCTAGTCTAATTTTTCAACTAGATAAAAGTTTTTTTCTTCTTATATTCGATCTATTTGAGCATTTAATTTTAATTTCATGTTGGTTCTTAACCTATATGCATTCTTATTAATGGGTCGATGACACTCTTTCAACTCTAAATGCTTCTCCCCTAACGACAGATCTACACCTCTTATTTCATAAAATTTGGTTAGGAAAACATATTTATTGTCTCATAGCAATTGCAATGCATCCTAGATTTGTTCTTATCCCCACTAATCTCCCATAATCACAAGCTTAGGGACAGACTTTATTCCTATGTTTTCATCAAAAGTTTATAGAGGTTCTTGATACACTTTACTCAATGCATTAGGTGAATCCTCTTACAGATTGAGGTCTCATTCCCATTATATAATGTTTATGTTGTGTTTTATATCTTATTCAAGTTGTTATATACTTTGGGTTACTATTGGTTTGGCTTCCCTCACTGGTTCAAACAATCCTTGACAATCCAAATCCATGTCACTATTGCTAAATTATTTTAGCATTTATGCTATTATATTACAAGGATTAGTAAGATCTTATTCTTGTTGAGTTACCCTATAATTTTGAAGCACTAGATTCAAATTATGAGATGCATTTATTTGTGATGATGAATCTATTTTATTTTCTAAATCTTCTAACCATCCATGAGAGAAATATTTTAATTTTATATAATGCACTGTGCACCAATGTATTATAATTTTCAAAAAAAAATTATAAATAAAATCTTGTTACACTTATGCCCATTGTTTCATCTCTCTCCTATGATCTTGATACATGTACTAGGCCATTGGTAGTGATCCTAGTGTGTGGCTATAAATGTGCACCCAATACCTAATATTCACTCCTTGTCTGGACCATATATCTACACATTGACATATTTGTAGCTTAAGACATTCACCTTCTTGAATGAACTACCATCCATATTTCATCGTAGCTAAAAAATGAAACCATACACATAAATATTCACATGAATCCTCCCAATAGATCTCTATATCCCTATGTGCTACGCACCAAGTCATAACATTATCTTTTAGTCCATATATAGGACCTGTATTAATTCTTTGGTCAACCGTCAACACATGGTACTCTAAACTCAAAATAAATGGATTAAGGTCTTTTTTCTCAAAGTATTTAGGTAACTAACATTCGATGGTGAATACCATGTGCATAGGTCTTTTTTCATGATCTCCCCTTGCCTAGTTGAACATGTAAATGTTTGATTTACCACTTATGAAGGAAGTTGTCTTCCAAGGTAAAACACCCTCTAGAGTAGGTTTAGTATAATCCATCATTGTTACACATTTATTATATAGGACATGCATTTCTAACCTTTTAGTATATCACAGTGATGGATAGGTACAAGCTTCGAGTTAAAAATGTGATACTGGTGATTTTATTATTATTGGATTACAAGATAGTTTTTTTTTTATCTTTGATTGTTTCAAATTTGGGTTCAAAAATTGATACTTGGAAACTCAAAATTAATTTTTTTATGTATTTGTGCTAACTTTAAACCAACTATTAGCACCTTAAGCATATGGTGACTCTAGATCTTTGAGAATTATGCAAGTATTTTGTTATGATTTACTCAAGGGGATGTGAAATATATTGTCTCCTTGATGACTATTTAGCTGGTTACACATTGTGTTAATATTTATTATACCATCATAATCCCATTTTTACTAATTAAGGCAATGTAATGGGTCTTGATTGTCTTCATATCAATGACTTCAAAATTGACATGAAAATTGAGATTGGCCAGTCTAATCTCCACATCCTTGAGCTGATCAATTGGTTTTACCCACCCATAATCTATGAGGCTAAGGGTGATTGGAGCAAAGCTTAATTGTGGCCTACCAATAGCTTCCCATGTCAATATTGAGATATTATTAATAGTATTCATAAAATCAAATACTGTATTAGGAATTTCTTAACTTGTAAGCTCAATATTCATACAAAAGTCAAAATACACAACCTTATATGTATGTTGTTTCCCTAATTTTTCAATCTCTAACAAATTTTGTAAGATATTAGTGATATTATATTATATATAATCATTGTGTAGTGTATAAGGTAACTTAAATGTGTTTTTTAAAGTAATTATAATGCCTTCTTCTTTCATTATTCATAGAACTTATCCATACATATACACATAATTGGATATTATATATCCTTATGAAACATTATACTATTATATATTTTGTATATCTTGAGTTGTTTGATACATCAAATTCTTCTCCCTTATAGGAAAAACATATTTATTAGGCTGAACTTTTTTAATTCTTTATCTATTAAAATTTCCCAAGTTATAAATCATTATTATGCATGTTATTATATATTAACTACCATGATGAATGCATTATCATTAGGTTACACATTGATCAGGTTTACATTGCAGACTGACTTCTCCTTCTTTTCCTTCTCGAGCACTAGGTAGTGTTTTTTTTATGTTGACCTTCCGTTATGTAGTACACATAGTAGGACTATCTCGATGGATTATTAGGTTAATTCTTAACATATTTATTGTATTTTACACATAAATATCATTACATAAGTGGTTGGGCTTAGTGATTGTCATTATTTTGACCTACTTAATACCCTCTTCGGTGTCCTACCTTGTATCCTCTTTTGTATCTATTTCTATTTTATTGGTATCCCCATCCTTGTGACTATTGTCAAATGTATCATATTTATTAGTTTTATTGTGAATTTTAGCCTCCATATTGGTGTCGAGGCAATATTGGAACCTAATTATATTGCTATGGATTCACATTATTCTTGGAAGATTGATCTTGGTGTTTCAAGGAAAATGGCATCAAATCAACCAAAACCTCATGTTAGTATTATGGAGATAAATTTATCCATTTGGGAATTACTTATGTCACACTTTCCATATCACATCTAAGCCTATGATAACTTTCTTTGTAGTTAGAAACTATTACGTAACAACTGTAAGACATTCTTTGTAATATCATCTTTTATCTCCTACAAAGCTCTACAAATCCACTCATCATGATTTTTAAAATTGAAATTTTTTAAATAAATAATCTATAATTTCAAAAAATATTGATATAAAATATGGCACTTTGAAGTAGCATGTCCAACTAATTTAAAATTTTCAATAAACTCTATTTTAAGTTTTAGATAGTCATTACTGTGGTGGTCTTCATTACTACATTATATACACCATAATCCTAGTTTATAATTATTATTCTTTTGCATCTTATCCATTCTTCTCATAATTTAAATATCTAGTTTATAACCTAGTACTATATGGTTGCCATAATCCTAAATTTACTCCATGCATAGAGTAATAGATCAAGGATCAGCATTAGTTAGAAATTTAGAATACATAATAATAAATATAATTATAGTTTTCAGCCCTTTTATTAAACTAACATCCTTATCCTTCTCTTCTAATGTTAAAACGATCTTATTCATAACATCATAAAATGTAAGATTGTAGTCTTTGATCAATTATATAGATTTTTGTGAAGTCTCTTTTAGGTCTTGAATAGTTTAACTTATATATTTATTCACCTTAAACTCTACTACCAATATATCCTTAACTTACACAATATCAAAAGTGTTAAAAATTCTTTTAAAAATTAATTATAAGGCTCGACCCAAGAAAGACCGTACAACTTTCAATTTCTTAAAATCATGAAATATTACACACTTAACATTCAAGTTCATAACAAAATTTACCATGTATTTATAATGATCTATAAACCCATCATATTGTATTAATTAAATAAACATGGTAACATTGAGTGACATATTTGTCACACTTGAAGTTGCTAATACTATTTTATGCACAATGTTAACTATGACTATAGGTGTATACGCACTACTGACTAAGACTATATGTGGTTTTACACTAATTATAATGCCTAAGGAATTATTTTCACTAGTAATTTTAGGTGTCTTAAAAAGGAATCCAAATTATTCTATCCTCTTCTTATTTAATGCTAAATGTATATTCACACTTAGCTTACAAAACTTATATATAAAGGAATCAAACCAATTTACATCTACCTCTTATCTCACACTTCTTCTCCTCAGTGATATATTTGGATGGGGAGATGAATAATCTTAATGTGAATAATATTTATTTTTAACTTATTATAACTTTGAACATGAACCTACTATAGTTCTACATTTGAATCTAATTTATTCCCAAGTATATTCCTTCCCTTCCTAGGTCCAACCAATATCCCTTTCACTAACTACAATCTATTTCTATCTTCTAGTTGCTCTATTTCCAACCTACCTTCTCTACTTTCTCCATGATCTCCATATCTTTCCCATTTCTATTTCTTCCTTCTTGTTCATCAATCCCTTCTACATACTCTATGCATTCTTTACTTTCAACATCTTTCACATCCTATCTATATATTTCCATCTCCAACATCATCTACTCTATTCATAATTAATTATTGATTACTAACGTTGTCTCATATTTTCTATTAATATAGTTCCCTTTCTAATACCACAATTTTAATCTTGATATGGCTCTCCTCCTCCTCTATATTATAGGTTTAAGTTCAAGTTTCTCTACTCAGCTTTGTATCATTCATTATATCCATTATGAGACCCCTTATAATAGTTCTCGAAATGACTACTAAATGTTAGTAGGAGTAGACACCATGGCCTTTTTCACAACTAATATTTTTATCAAAGTATGTAGTCACTGAAGTATCTTACAATTGATTCTTTTCAAAAAAATGACTTACGTAGATTCAAAATCCAAATAATTTTGCATAATAAATTTTGTGATATAGACATCAATTGTAGTATTGGTCCAAAATACCATAACATAGTTCCAATCAATATCTAGACTTTTTAATCTCTCTAACTTTTCTTCTATCAGGACGATACACTCTTTTCTTCTTAGATATAAATAATAATAATCTAGAATTGACAACCATGTAGTTAGCAATCTAGGTGATTTGAACTAAAAAATTTCATAAACCTCTTTGTACATAGGCTCTTAAATAAATTTTTCCATAGACATTATATTCTCTCTTCCTCCTCTGTAATGTTATGGATTCTTTCATCCAACCATCTTTCTAAATCTCTCTATCCTGGGAACAATCTCAACATATTTCAAAAAGTTCCATGCTCATCACATCATTATTAGTATAAGTTCCTAGAAAATACCAAAATATGCTAATTACAAGGATAACATACATAATTAACAACAAAATAGGATATTAATCAATAATTTAAAATAATGATGCCATTAAAGACTAAGTCACATTTATTATATTAAGACATACAAAATTTATACATATAGAATAGTCAGCATAAACTGATATGAATAAAAGATTAAAATATCCATTATACTCATTCAGAATTGATCATAAATAAAATAAATATAGAAAAAACATTTAGAATATTGAGTTAATATCTATCACACATACGAAATCATTCTTGGTTACAACTAGGCATTATTTATAAGACTTTAATCAATGTTATCTCATTATCTTCTAACCTTTTTCTATGCCAAAAATAAATGACTCATCATATTTTGAGATCAACTACTATTTTATCAAAGGTTGAATACATCCAAAAAATAATACAAATTATAAAATAGATAAATTTTCATTTATGTTCATCAACTATACTTTATGATTTCAGTTAGCCTTGTTCTTCATTCAAAATGTATGTTGTAATTTAATTTATGACATGCATTTTTTTTTATCTATTTTATTATTTTTAGTAGCCTAAACAATAACATTTCAATCATTTATTCATATAGGATTT